>PVKZ01005753.1:0-46637 GCA_004027375.1 Macroglossus sobrinus
GGAGGAGGAAGAAGAAGGAGGAGGAGGAGGAAGGAGGAGGAGGAGGAAGAAGAAGAAGAAGAAAGAACATGTTTTCTGAGAGCTGATTTACAAAGATGGCACAGCCTAGAGCAGTTTGCTTTAGGGTCTGCAAGGCTCCCTCGGTGCTGGTCCCTGCCTGGTGCCAGGGCGCTGCGGGTGACAGCTAACACTCCGGGGCACTTCTGGATCCTCATGTGCTCAGCGCGATGCCTACTTATCCCACATGCAGGCGAGGTGCGCTGGGTGTTTGACATCCCGTCTCATGGAAGAGGAAAGAGAGACGCAGACAGGTGAAGCATTTTGCCCACAGCCGGGGACCAAGTGGACACCCGTCCTTGGATCCCGGGCCTCACGCTCTGCTCACATCGCCACAGCCTGCCGGCCCTTCCACGGGGCTGTTCCTGTCGGGCCTGCAGGCCGAGCGCACACGCCCCAGGGCACGCGGAGAGCTGGAGGAAACTGCTGGCACCTTCTCGACGACTGGGAGTGAGTGCCCTTCGGGAAGCGCCCCGCCCGAACATGTGTCTGGGCTCTCTCTGGCAGCTTTTCCTCCTCTCGTTGCCTTCAGTACCGTTCCCGTACTTCGGTCCCCACTTCAGGAGAGAAAGCCATGCTCCCTTATCCTCCCCCCAGCCTCTGGCACAGCGAACAAAGGGAGGGATTCAGCGAGTGCCAGCAGAGGGGCATCTGGGAGCAGCAGTGACGGCGGCGGCATCTCATTTCATCCAGACTTCAAACGCGTGCAAGGGCAAGGCTCCGTCCTCTCTCACTCCCTTTATCGTTTCATCTGTTTATCTTTTATCTACCTGTCTGTCTATCATCTATTATCTATCTATCAATCATTTATCTATCTATCTACCTATCTATCTAATCTATCTATCATCTATCATCTATCTATCTATCTATCTAATCTATCAATCATCTGTCTATCTATCTATCTGTCTATCTATCTATCATCTGTTTATCTATCATCTATCATCTATCTATTATCTATCTGTCATCTATTTATCTATCTATCATCTATCTATCTATCTGTTTGTCTATCTATCTATCTAATCTGTCATCTATCTATCATCTATCTATCTATCATCTATCTATCTATCTATCTATCTATCATCTATCTACCATCTATCTAATCTGTCATCTATCTATCTATCATCTATTTATCTGTCTATCTATTATCTATCTATCTATCTATCATCTATCTATCTAATCTGTCATCTATCCATTAGCTATCTATCTATCTATCTATCTATCTATCTATCTATCTATCTGTCTATGTATCTGTCATCTATCTAACCTATCCATCCATCCATGCATCCATCCATCCATCCATCCATCCATCCATCCATCCATCCATCCATCCATCCATCCACATATCCAGTCTTTCATGTCTCTTAAAATTTGACTTCAGGAATGAGAAGGTTAACAATTCTTGTGCACTAAAAACTTCTATTTGAATTTTAAAATAGAGTCAGACTTTCCCATCAGATAGTACGTCAGCTCTGGCTGAAGGGTTTAAAATAAGGATGACTTCTGCTAGTGAGGCTGCAGAGCAGAAATTTGCTATAAATGAAATAATTTGAATCAGAGCCTCCAAGATTTCGACAAAAGTAGATTTAGAGCACTTCTGCAATACCCCAGAACTGAACTGTCCAGGGTGCACTGTCCACTAGCCACGGGTGGCTACTGAGTACTTAGACATGGCTGGTCCAAACTGAGATGTGCTTAGGTGTAAGATACACCCTGGATTTCAAAGCCCTAGTATTATTAAAGATGAAAAGTGTCCTGTTAATATTTTGATAGTGACTACATCTCAAAATGATCCTATTTTGAAATTGTTGAATAAAATAGGCGTTCTCTTGGAGGGGACATCTTTCGGCTGTGCTCGGAAACCTTCCAGCATTTGCCAAATATCAAGAAGCTCTCTGTCATCTGGCCATGCGCCTCCCGATCCCCCACCCCAGATCTGAAAGCGAGCGTGGGCTCAGGGCTGGCGTGAGAGGCAGAGAAGGTGGGGTCTGGCATCTTTTCCAGGTGCTAATTTGCCGAGTGGGCTTGAGAAGCCCCTTCCCCTCTGAGTCACAGTGAGATGGTCTAGAAAAGGGTGACATTATCACCCACTGATCTACAGGAACCCTAAGGACCCTTCCAGCAGGGACATGCTAGGACGCGTTATCTCAACTTCCTCATCTGTGTGACAGCGTGATACTTCCTCCTGCTTCCCGGGGCTGCTCAGAGGATTAATTTAATCCACACAGATCACTTGCTTGGAACAGAACGTGGCAGGTGGTGTTAAGACGTGTGTGGCTCTCCCTCCACGGGGCCTCTCAGTCTGTGAAGGCACAGGGGTCCCACGCCACAGAAGACGATGCTGAGCTCAGCCTCAGGGAGAGTGTGAATGCCTGGACTGGCCTGGATTCACCCCAGGGTCCTCTTCTATTATGATGATGATGATGATGATGATGATGATGATGATGACGATGACGACAATGATGATGATGATGATGATGACAACGATCGTGGTGAACTACACATAGCACACGATTCACCATTTCCACCACCCGTAAGCATGCAGTTAGTTCAGCGGTATTAAGGCCATTCGTGTCGTCGTGTGACCGTCACTATCATCCACCTCCAGAAGCTTTTATCTTCCCAGACTGAAACTCCGTCCTCACGAAACAAGAACTCCCCTTTCTCCCGCCTCCTTCCAGCCCCTGGCGACCACATTTTTACTTTCCGTCTCTACGCATTTGACTACGCTAGGCACCGCGTATAAATCCAGGCGTATCGTGTCCGCTCCTCCGTGTCTTAGCAGAATGTCTTCACGGGACAGCCACGTGGCGGCACGGGTCAGAATCTCCCGCCTTTTTAAGGCCAGGTACTACGCCACGGTCTGGATGCACCATGTTTTGTGTGTCCGATCACCTGTCAACGGACACTGGCGTCGCTTCGACTTTGGGGGCTATTGTGAATGACGCCGCTGTGCACGTGAGTGCACAGATACCTCGAGTCCTGCCTTCGAGTCTTTTGCATATATACCCAGGCGTGGAATGGCTGGAGCATAGGGTAATTAATTCTGTGCTTAACCTTTTGGGAAGCTGCCGTCGTGTTTTCTGTTGCAGCTGCACCGTGTTTCATTCCCACCGGCGGTGCGCAGGCTCCAAGTTCCCTGTATCCTCAACAACACTGGTCCAAAGGCATCTTTTCAATCCCGGCCAAGGGCCTGCCCACAGCAGAATCTCAACAAACGCTGGCTGCTCGGCAAGTGCCAAGTCATCGTGACCACCCAGGGAGCCTGCCAGCCCCTGCGGTGGCCTACCCGGGCCTCTGAGATGGCCAGAACCCAGAGCCACACATGAGCGCTGAGACACCGGGGTGTCTCCATGAGCCAAGCACCCGCCTCCTTCGGGGCGCGTGCGCACACACGCGCGCACACACACACACACACACACACACACAGGCCCTGGTGCTTCCTCCAGGAGGTCCCGGAAGTGGACAAGGTGAGGTCCACGGCAACGCAGAAATTCCCGATCCCTCCCCAAAGCCTGCCCTTCCCAGAGCCTTCCCGTTGGGCTTACGGCACCGTCCCTTGCCCAGGAGATCCGGTCAGAAGTCTTAGGGCCCCTTGACTCATCTCAGTCTCCGACCCCCAAAGCCTGTCCTCTGACAAGCCATCAGCTCCACCTTCCCCGTCTATCCAGAGACCTGTGGCCCACGCCTCCTTCTCCACACCTGCCTCTAGGATACTTCTATTCCTCACCAGCTTTTACCCACTGTGTCCTGATTCAGCCCCTCCCATGTCAAGCTGGACGGATCCTCAAACCTCACTGAGGCAGCTCAGAGCATCCCTCAGCCTTCTCAGCTGGCCATGCCACCAGGTGAAAGCCACAGCCCACAGACAGCAAGGACCTTGTCGCTGGCCTGGCCGGGAGGCCTCCCGTAACTCAGCAGCTACCTCCCTCCCCCTCCCCACCTTCCTGCCCAGGCCTTTGCAGCGGCTGCTCCCTCCACGGGACCACCCTTTCCCAGCTGGGCTCTGTCCTCCAGCAACTCTGCTGAAACGCCTCTGTAGGTGAGAGCTTCCGCGACCCCCCTCTGTGAAACAGTGTCCCCCCAGCCTGCACTCCAGTAAGTGACCGCAAGCCTGGTGGCTTAAAACGGAAGAAGTTTATTCTCTGGGAGTTCCGGCGGCTGGAAGTCTCCAAATCAGGATGTCAGCAGGGCCGTGCTCCCTGCCGATGGGGGAATCCTCACCCAGAGGCGTCCCTGGTGGCTCCTGGTGGCTCCCGGCTTGTGGCCACATCACCCTAGTCTCTGCCTGCCTGCACGTAGCCTCTTCTGTGTCACTATGTCCTTTCCTGTCCCTTCCAAGGACACTCTTGTTAGAGTTAGCCCCGCAGAAATCCAGTAAGACCTCATCTTGATTCTCCCCTAAATTACCTCTCTAAAGACTCTGTAAGTCCCATCCTGAGGTTCCAGGGCTGGGGCTCCCTGTGCCCATGGGCACTGACCCCGGAAAGCCACTGAGAGAACTCCCTGGGCTGCTCCCCTGGCCAGCCAGCCCGGCAGGCAGGGCTACAGGCGCCCCTGCGGCTTTGAAATGAATTGCCCCTCGATGCTCGTTGGCTCTGATTCAAAAGGACAAGTGGAGGGGTGACATCGACCAGATGTGGGGGGCGGGCAATAATTAATGGCTTTCGCTGTATTATAGGGTTTGTTCCTTGCTTTCACATTAGTTTTGGAGTTTAAAAGACCCAATCAAATCCAATGAAAAAGTAATGCGTACTCAGTGAGGAGGAGAGAAGACAAAAACTGAACAGTAAAATATAAAGATGGGAGAAAAATGATCATCTATTACCCCGTGACTTACAGACAAGCCTCTTTGGCTTCTTCCCAATCGGTTTCCTACGCAGTACCAATCCCGGGCAAGATCACACCCTATACTCGATGTTAAATCATTCTCTCTTTTTTTTTCCCTTAAAATCAGGCCACGAGCCTTTTCCACACCATGACAGACGAATGGCAGTCCCCACGGGCGGACTGTGGCGGGCGCCGGGCCAGCCGCTCCAGCCAGGTATGGACGTCGGTCACCCTCATCCAGGAGGACCTCATCTTCACTAATCTTCTCTGCAGATACTCTGTTTCCAAACACGGTCACGTTCTGAGATTCTGGCTGGGTGTGAAGTTGCGGGGACACCGTTGAGCCCGGGGCAGGGGGAAGCCTCCCTGAGCCTGGTCCTCCTTGTGTGACAGGGGCGGGGACCAGCGCCCATCTCAGGGGCAGTGCGATGCTTGGATGAGGGCGCCCAGGTGACCACGCAGCTCAGGACAATGCCACACACTGCAGTGTTCGGAGCCGTGGCGATGAGGCCACTGCTCGAGCGTCCCCATAGCTGGCGAGGCCGCCGAGCCTCAGCGCGGCTGAGGTGTGCTCTGCCCTTCACCCCAGCACGACACACGGGGCTGACACTCTGGACGCTGGCTGTGTTCTTGGGAGCCTGCAATGTGTCCCCCCAAATTCACATGCTGAAACCCCTTCCCCAATGTGACGGCAGGAGCAGGCGGGGCCGTCCAGAGGGGACGAGGCCATGAACGGGGGGCTCAGCGCCCTTATAAAGAGACCCCGGGGAGCTCCCTTGCCACTCCCACCACGGGAGATCACAGCGAGAAGGCAGCACCAGAAGGTGGGCCCTCGCCAGACGCCGAGACTCTGCTGGCGGCTCGACCTGGGACCGCCAGCCTCCAGAACTGCGACCGATAAACTCCTGTTGTGTATAAGCCACCTGGTCAGTGGTGTTTTGTCACCACAGCCCGAAGGGACGACGACAGAGGCATCGCCTTTTCGGGAGCCAGCTCAGAAAACAGCCGAGAGCAGAAGCTTCGACCCCAGCCATCCACTCTGTCCACTCCAGTCGCCATCTGTGCCGAGCGAGTCACTGACACTCTCTCCGGCTGTTCCCAAGTTTGGACCCAGGCCTAACCGCACCCATCTCCCAGGGCCCGTGCGACCCAGAGCCCAGCTCGGTGGCGGCTCTTCGCCCGCTAGGAAGCACCTAGAAAGCACTCGACGGTGACAGCTCTTATTAGTTTAAATTTAAACCTAGCCTGCCGGTTTGACACGGCCATTTGTTTGTTTTAAAAAATACCCTTCCCTGTTTCTCTTCCCAGAGAAGGCATTTGTGTTCATTACGGAACGGTTAGAGCGTACCGATGAGCCAGGGGGTGGTATCCATCACTCGCGACACCACCGCCCAGAAATGAGACCTGCTGGTTCCCCTCTGGGGTGGCACGTGCACAGGTATGGATGTGAACACACACATACACAGAACATGCGTTCCGATGCGGTATCGTTGCCGTTCCCCGCTGCGTTCTGTGGGCACTTCTTTCGTGAGCATCTTGTTCATTGCATCAGTGGCTGTGTCGCAGGGGACCGAACCCAGCCCTCAGGGAGAGAGCCGGTGGTTTCCTATCTCGTCTTGGGTTCATTTCGATAACGTGTCGGCTTCCACACTGGCGGTATAGAGCTGTCACTGTGCACCCAGCCCGGTGGCCAGACAGGAGACTGAGAATGTCATCGAGAATTCACCTGTGAAGCTTGTCTTGGCTTCTGGAGCCTCTCTGTGGCCTCGCCCCCACGGGTCCTAGCTGTGTGGATTTGGGGTTCTCTTTCCTAGGTCAGGGGATCGAGGGTTCTGAGAGGCCAGGAAGCCGATGGCAATGCCTGGACCTGCAGGCAGGACCCCTGGCTCTTAGCACAGGCTCTGTTCTGCCACACTCAGGGCTGGGGTCGGAATGACAGGGCACCTCCATATCCACCCTCTTCACGAGCACATCACCCACTCACACATACACTCTCATGGTGGTGCTTTTAGGGGGGGGGGGTCTCGACATCTCCCACCACTAGTGGGAGTTGGATGTTCGGAGGCCTCTCTAGAGAAGATGCTTCTTGATCTTCCCATAGGCCTTCACTCTGCAGCCTTCTATCCCAACATGCCTTTCGCCTCCGCTCCCTGCCAGAGCCTCTTAGCCTTGCAAGGTGGGTGCTTTGTTTCTGCACCTGGCACAGAAGGGAATATGGCAAGGACTGTTCCGGCTGAACCCAGGCTACGAGAGAGATTAATGGTGGAGCCTCTTAGCCATAGAGCATCGTGGATCCTCACGCTCAC
This sequence comes from Macroglossus sobrinus, assembly GCA_004027375.1. NCBI lineage: Eukaryota > Metazoa > Chordata > Mammalia > Chiroptera > Pteropodidae > Macroglossus > Macroglossus sobrinus. The sequence continues at coordinate 7,191 of PVKZ01005753.1, forward strand.
CTGCCATCGCACAGACTACAGAGGCGTTGCTTGTAGCCATCCCCTTGTAAGGGAGGCTGTGTTTAAACAAGAATGAAGTGGATTCGTGATGAGCATGATTTTTTTTTTCCCTTTGGTATTCACTTTCCTCCTCGATTTTTCTCTATTACGCGTGGCACCCTGGGTAGCGTTGTGAATTCTCCCTTTCAAATATTCATGTAATGGGAGTAAACTGGGACTTCTTTCTTTAATTGATTTTTGTCAAGTTTCTACGGTTTTGGAAAGTGCTTATCTCTGTTCTTTCCTCATTTCTGTCTCGCGGTCTCGTTCTACTATTTTTCTTTCCAGTTTCCATGGGTGCAGGGCAGGGGAAAGAATTTAATCGGTGAGACTCCAGCGGTGACACTTTCCTCAGACTCTCTTATTTTTTTAATTTTGGATCTGAATCCAAGGCTATGTTAACCTTTTAAAAATTTTTATTTTATTATTAGGTTCGGGTAGACAGTGCACTGGTTAGACATTTATATAGTTTATAAAACGATCCCCCTGATTGCTCTTTCTCTCCTCCGGCCCTCTACCTGGCCATTACATTACCGCTGACCGCCTTCCCGTGCCGTGCTCCCCATCCCCGGGACCATCCGTCAACCACTAATTCGTACTTCTTTAACCCAGACTCTTTTTTTTTTTTATTATGGTTAAGTGCTAATTTTTATAAGTACAGCATTTTTGCATAGCATTTTGCAGTCCTATCTCTTGATTTTTTTTTAAATCTGAGACTCCTCCAGAAACTTTAAAGTTTACAATCCTGTTAAAGAGATTCTGTATGAGAGCCATCTAATTTATTATAGGTTTTTATGTTTTAAATTCTCATATATACTTTTTATTTCATCTGGAGGTTAATTGGATGCCAGTTATGAAGACTCCAATTTCCATTTACTGGTTCATCTCTCTCTCTCTCTCTCTCCCTCTCTCTCTCTCTCTCTCACACACACACACACACACACACACACACATTCCTCATGCTATCTTACGAGAAAGAACATTGAGACATAGAGGGGAAAATGAACCCTCATGGACTCACCCACTTAGTGGGTAGGAGATCAAGGAAGTAAGCTCCTTTCTGTGGATCCCTAATTTTATATTGGTCCATCAGTCTCACAATTGTCTGTCCCTCAACTCATAGACACCAGAGTTTTGATACCCCTTGTGTCTACCACATTTCCAATCAGACGTCTGGTGGCTATTGAGGGCTTGAAACATGGCCAGTCCCAGTGGAGATCTGTGGCAAGTAATGCAGGGAGGAAGCAAGAGAATTAAAATTGTTATTCAAGCCACATTCAGAGGCTGCTACATGCCAAGCGGCCCTGCAGCCGGGCCAGGAGGACACCTGCAGAACAGAGGAAGATTGCATCTGGCCTTGTCCCCACATCTTCAAAGGGGAAACAGGAACCAGCAGTGCCACCCCCTCTGCCAAAATCCATGGCGAACTTAGGGTTCAAGGCTGGGAACTGCCAGCAGGCCTTTCACTCTACAGATTCCTACCTTTCAGGTACAGAGTCTTCCCCTCCTCACTGCCCATCTCAAAGGAAATGAGTTAACAACGTCTCTTAAACTGTAAATCCCAGGAAGGGAAGAAGGACATACAAACTGCATTTCCTGATCACTCAGGGTCCCTTTCACTGTCTCTCCCCATTCTTTACTCTGTCCCTCTCCCTGTCCCTCTCAGTTCTGCCTCTGAGAGGTGCAGTGTGACCCCCTTTCCTAACAAACTTTCCTTCGACTCTAACTTCGGCGTGTGTGGTGAACTCTTTCCCCAACACTCTCTGCCCAAGGACCCTCTTCTTTGCTCTGTGTGGGGCTTGGTCTCCTCTGCACTCGGGGACATTTGCCTTGTCCTGCACCACGAGTATTGAACACACACCGAGTTGAAAGACGTGCTGTAAAAAAAAAAAAAAAAAGGATGTAAAGTAGCTCATGAATCATTTTTATATTGGTTTACCCGTTGAAACGATACGATATTAGACATGTTAATAATAAAATATAGCAGTCCTATTAATTTCACCTATTTATTTTCACTACTTTTAAGGGGGCTATTAGAAAAATAAAATCAGGCAGGCGTGTGTCTCGTCTTACGTTTCTGTTAGATAGCCCTGAAAATGCTCTGTGGGGGCTAGTTCTTTTGTCTCCCTTTCATCTCCCCATTATATAACAGCGGCACACAGCAGATGCTCGCTAAATATTTGCTAAATGAATGACTGTGTGACTAAGCGAACCACACCTCTCTGAGAAAACCTGATTTTCAAAAGTCAGCTGGCCAAGCTGTTTCTTTTGTTTTTGTTTTTTTTTTCCCCCCCTCCTCTAACCTTGAAAGAATCAGTTAGGCCACATGATAAGGATCAAAACTTCCCTTAGTCACCAGGGATCGACAGGAAGCAATTCTGGAGGGACCACGACCTCAGGCCCCTGTTAGGGATCCTCGAATCCTCAACGGGAGCAGCGGCAGCTTTCTCGAGGGACCGAGGGACCGAGGGACCGGTGGTCCCTTTGCCGAGCACAGACAGAGCTGAGGGTTCCCCTCCCTTAAACGCCCCTCCCTCCTGAGCCAAGTGTCACCCCGTCATCCAGCTCCCTCTCCTCGGTCCCTCCTCAGCTGCTCTGTGTGTGACTCCCTGCTTCCTTGTCCGGCCCGCCCTGGCACCCGTAAGTAGACGCACAGCAGGTGGGGTGCTGAGCCCAGCAGGTGGGGTGCGGGCTCCGGAGCTGGGGGTGGGGGGGCAGGACGGGGATTGGACTCTCACCCTCCCACATGACAGCTGTTCCAGTGCGGGGTGTTGCTTGCCCTCTCTCTGCCCCCTCGTCCTCATCCCTAGAGTCAGCACTGCGGGTCATGAATTGTAACGTGTTTAGGAAAGTGTCAGGCACAGTTATTACTTAAAACGGATGTGGATTCTTCCCCACGGAAGATGGCAGGGCCACCTAGAACTTAATTCTAATTCACAAACCACACTTTGCTTTTTGTTTATCTTTGTTCCTCCCTGAGACCCATAAGCCACAGTCTGAGAGCTCAAACATCCCATTCTCTGCAGACCCCTAAACTCTTGACTGGCCGGGGGGTGGGGGGAGTGTCCCATGAAGCAAAAAGCACACGACGTGTCTCACCAGACAGGCAGAAGGCGGAGGCTTGGCCATGTCGTGTGTTCAGGAGGACCCCGGACAGGGAGAAGCAGGCCTGAGGTTTTGCTCAAGCTCTGTGGCTAATTCATCACTTGTCATTTCCTGTCCCTGGAAATCGGGTTCTTCACCTACCAAGGGGAAGGTGTGGAAGTGGATGAGTGTTCTCTGCGAAACTCGGGCCCTGTCAAGTGGTCACAGAATGATCTGTCTTAATTTGGGTCCCCTCCAAAGCGTGCTCTGATAAAAGGGTTTGGTGACAGGTGGATTAATTGGGAACGGATCCCGGGAGCACAGTGAGGGCTGGAGAAGCGAGACGAGGGTGACAGGAAAGCCGTGGGGGACTGTGTTAGGTAGGGAGCGAGCTGCCAGTGTGTGTGGGGGGGGCGGGGCAGGGTGTGGGGAGGGGCTCTATCTGTTTGGGAACTCCTGAGATGGCGTGGAACATTCCATGAGATCATCCCGCCGAGGGATGAGGGTCAAACCCTGTCCCTGTCACCCAATGACTGTGAGTCAGAGCAAGTGTCTTCATCCTGATAAATGTCAGTTCCCTTATCTGTCAGGTAAGAATGGCAGTGTGGAAGCAAGGATTAGACGAGAATGAAACACACAGAACGCTTTTCCCAGGGCCCCATACGCCGCCGTTAAACACTCAATTAACGTTGCATATTTTACTTTATCATTATTATACGAAAGGTTATGCAGTAGTCTGTAGGAAAAAAAAAAATGGTATAATGAGTCTGAGCCCAGAATGTCTCATTATGCTTATCTACAGATCTTTTTTTTTTTTTAATGCCCCATGAGACGAGCCCCAACTCTGTGACTGTTTGTGAGACAGCGAGAGTGTCCCCCGCCGTGGAAACTGACTCTGCAATAAATTCCTTAGCAATGTTGTCTGGTAAAACTGCTGAATCCCTCTGATGCCTTTTCCCAGCAAGACGGTCGTGCAAAAAAAACCTGAGTGGATGCATTCCTCTGGGCACGCCCGCGTCCTCATCCTCGTCCGGTTTGGCCACGGCACACGGGGCCAGCGTCATCCCACCAGGGCCCCAGGAGGCCTGTCCTCATGCCCGTATCCTCTGCTTTTTTTTTTCTTCTTTTCAAGAGGTAGATGAAAACCAGACATTTCCAGTTTGCTTTTTTTTTGGTTGTAATCAGAGAACATGAGACAATCCCCCAGCCATGACATACACGTCCGCGTGTGGCGGAGAAAGGCGTCGAGTCAATCCACCAATCGTGGGACCCGAGGCGAGTCTTGCTCCATGAGAGACACGAACCCCTACCTCACCGAAGCCCAAGGAGAGAACACAGGTCGCTCCTCTTCGTAAACCGAACCGAGCGAACGCTGGATTCGTGCGTAGGTGACGCGCGTGTGCAGAGGGACGGGAGAGGCTGGCTGCCGCAGCGCGCGGCTGAGTCACCGTTAAAACGTGCAGCGTGAGATGGTGGCTGCCGGAGGCTGGGGGAGTTGGGGGGGACCCCTGGGGAGCCGCCCGTTAGCGGGGATGGAGTGTCAGCTGGGGAGCATGGAAAGTTCTGGAGATGGGTGGGTGTATGTTTAAAAGTGGTTTAAATGGTTTAATTTTGCCATGTGTCTTCTACCACAATTTAAAAAATAAATTACAATGGAAATTAAAATTATTTTAAAAAGAAGCGGGGAGCACGTATCTCCGGGCGTGAGTGGGGATTGGAGACACGTGGGACCACCCCACAAGGCCGTGCTCCCTGCATGTCCTCCCTGGGAGCTGGGCAGCCGCGGTGCAGGCCCTGGGCAGGCCCCCCGGGGCCCCCGAGCACGTCCCGGCACGGGGCGCAGGTCCGGGCGGTTAACGCCTCCCTGTCAGGCGCCAGGCCTTCCTGGGCAGCCATACTAGCTGGACCCAGTCTGTCTGCGACAACATGTCCTAGGAAACCACCAGGTGCTGGCAGCTGTGTCCCGCAGGCCACACTGCAGCTGGGGAGAAGCCGGCGCGGGGGCCGGTACGGGAGAGAATGCTGGGGGAGTGTGTGGCATCGCAGTCAGTTCTGGGCTGCGCCCAGGCTGGACCGCAGAGTCTCGGGGCTGCCCCTGCTTTGAACTATTTGGCCAAAGGGGTGTCGACATGAAGCTGCTGGGACATACAGGGTTTTCCTGGGGGAGCCGAGGCCTCAGAGATGGGTCTCCTATCCGAGGGGGTTATTCCTCGTCTCTGACAAGGAGTCCCATGTTGGGGAACAGCGGGACCCGAACTGGGAAGACGCTGGGACACACACCCAGGAGTGTGTTGGGGGGTGTGGGGTGAGGAGGGTGGAGGTCTGTGTTTGGAAGTTATTTGGATCGTATGCAATATAAACAGACCCCAATTTGCTGAATCAAACCTAAAAGGTTTGTTTGTTGCAAGGACCCTGGCTAGCTCGGGGACCGGAAGAAAGAGATGAGTGACAAAGACGCCCAGAGGGAAGGGCAAAGCCCTTTGGGAAACCTGGGCGGCGGGTGTTTGGGGCTCGGCCAGGTGTTTAGGGCTTGGCCAGGCCGGGGCGGGCGCACTTTCTCTGCAGTGTCCCCTGCGGGGCCGTGGTCCAGCCAAAGCTGGGACACACGGCCCTCCTGAGTCTCAGGACACGATGGAGAGGCTGCATCCCAGCAACCTTCTCCAGGCAGGCTCCTGCCAATGAAGTGACACCTGTGACTCGTGACAGGGGCTTAAGGAAGACCAGGTGCCTCTGCGTGTCGGGGCTCTGGAGAGCGGCCACTGCGGGTGGGTCTCCAGGCGACAGTGGCCTGGGCATTTCCGGGACGGTGCGGGAGAGGCTGCCACTGACCCCAGGTGTCTCACCAGCACCTTTACTGCAGACCCTGGAGTGGGGGCCCGGCAGTCCCGCGGACATGGGTGGCTTTAGAGAGCCAGGTTCAAGGACATTGTGGGGGGGTACACCAAGACAATGTCCTCAGGTGGCCTTGTGAAGGGCCTACCTGCCTCCCTCCAGAGTCTGTGGCATCTGGGGACACCGCCGATGCGTGGCGGTGAGCCAGCCACGGCCTTCCTCCTCCTGCAGAGGTCTCTGGGCCGTGGCTGCCTTCTTGGGGCTCTCCAGGCCCCTGGGGGATGGGGAGGCGGCGGGGGGGGGGGGGGGGGGGGGGGGGGGGGGGGGGGGGTGAGGTGGGGAGCTGTGAGGCGAATGCCCGTGAGCAACTCCAGGCAGTAGGGACACAATAATAAGGCCCAGTGCCTGCCCCAGAGGCACTCTCTGTTCTGGGGACACGGGTGGCTGCCGCAGAAGCACACGTTATGCACCGGAGGAGGACCAAAACCAGCCCAGAGAGGAGGGGTCTCTGAGGGGACAGAGCCGTGACCTCGCCTGGGAGGACATGCGGAGGGAACGTGTCGTCCGTGCCGTGTGACGACGTGTCATCAAGGCTCCTGGTGCGCGGGGTCCTCGTTCACGATCTGGACACCTGTCCCCTGCGTGCGGGGACATCTGGCCTGCACCCGCCCCCCAACGCTGGCAGCTCCCGGGATCCTCAGGGCCCTCGTCCTCAGCTTCTCCAGCTCTGGTTTCGTGCTCCTGGGATCTGTTCCTGATTAATCCACCTGTCACCCAACCCTTTTATCAGAGCATGCTTTTGCGGGGGGGACCCAAATTAAGACAGATCATGCCGTGACCACTTGACAGGGCCCGAGTTTCGCAGAGAACACTCATCTGCTTCCACACCTTCTCCTTGGTAGGTGAAGAACCTGATTTCCAGGGACAGGAAATGACAAGTGATGAATTAGCCACAGAGCTTGGGCAAAACCTCAGGCCTGCTTCTCCCTATCCGGGGTCCTTTTAAATATATGACATGGTCAAGCCTGGCCGAGGGCCGATTCCGGGGGCGGGCCTGATGTGGGCTGATAGCGCTTCCGGCCAGAGGTCTAGCCCCTTCCCCCTAGCATCCCCCCACACACCCCACAACCCCTGCCCCTGGGCAGAATGGCACGAGTGTCCTAGCAGGCCGCCTCCTAGGCCAGACCTAACACAGTGGCTGAGCCCTGGCCATTCACAAGGCTTGGGGGGGCTTCTACCAGGGCAGGGAGCATAGATAGGCATTTTCCCCTCTCCAGCCGTGGGGCTGGCAGGCTCCTGCCTTGTGGACTTAAACTTAGTCTAGATGCTCACAGGCGGAGTGGAGGGGGTGGGGAGAAGCGAGGGAGCACCTTTTGTTGGGCGGAGCCTTCCTGCCGGGCTCCCCTTTCCTTTTCATTCTCCATGTGCACGTGGCCTGTCGAGTGTTCACAAGTGTGGCCTCTGGAGCCAGACGCTCGGGCTCAATGTCAGCCTTTTCCAGCTTCCGGCCATGTAACCTTGGACAAGAGCTGAAAAGCTCTGTTCCCTCAGTGTCCTCGCCTATAAATCGGGAGGGACAGCCACACGGGCCGTCCTGTGAGATCCAGTCGGTTGGTGTGGAACGGGAGCGGGCCGTTGTCGCAAAGATAACTGACATCAGAGTCACGGCATTCTTATTTTTAACGCCTCTGAAGGTGTGCGTGCACAGTTCTATCCTGCAGGTGACGAAACAGCCCGGCGGACTCCCAGACACATGGCCAAAGTCTCATGGAGAACATGGCCGGGCCAGCTTCGAAGCCAGACCTCCCTGCTCTGCGGGCTGACCACTTTCCGGAAGCTCGCTGTCCTCTGAGCATCCCGACCCAGCTCCGTCTGTGCTTCTGGCCTGAGTCCTGGCTCGCTTCCCGGCTCGGCGCTTCCGTGATGAGGTCCCTGTCCCTTACAATCCCCGGCCCCAGGGGGCGGGGGGTGGGGGGAGCACCAGGGCAGGGCAGGGCAGGCCCGTCGCTCGGTCAGGCCGGGGTCTGGCCAGGACATCTTCATTTGGGCAGCTATTCCGTGGTCCATCGCCGTCTTGAAAGAGAGACGGCAGGGCAGCCTTCTGCCCCGCCGTGTCTGGAGAGCAGCCAGCCCGCCTCCCCAGCAGGACGCTCGGCTTCTCAGCGCGTTCCTTCCCACCAGGCATTTTACGTCACGCCAGGCTGGTCCGCACAGGATGGATTCTGCGAGTTCCCACAGAAACGATTACATCCTGCATTTGCCCACCCTCTCTGGGGCTCTTCTCTATCGTTGAGAAAGAAACACCGTCTGCCCACTGCCACCACCACCACCCACCCCCCCAAAAAAAAGATGTTTCTGCTGACCCTGGCTAGAACATACGCTCTGACGCTTGGCCCCCACCCCCACCCATCCCAGCCCTGAGCGGTCTCTTTAAATGGGCTTTCGTTTTTTTTTCATCTACTAGACTATTAGCTCTGGCCCTTGGTGTGGTGGCGGGATGGTGTGCACCCTCATTTCTCCAACAGAGCTTCATCCTGGAGCCTCAGACATCTGGTTCCCGATGGGGGGCGGGATATTTGCTGGCAAATCCACCTTCTCTTTCACGAGTGGCCCCGGAAGCCTGCCAAGTTCCCCTACAGGTTTCGTCGGATGTTTATGGGTTTTAACACGGGTCGTCAGTGAGTTTAAGTGCATCGATATTGTTTTTGCCTTTTAGCCGGCTATGACTTCTTATCAGGCCGAGATCTTAGTAACTGCATTTGACATATCCGTTATAGTCTTCGGTCCTGAGACTGAGTCTTCAGAGTAAGGATGATTATTTTCTCTCTTCGCCCGATGAAGAAAACGGGACCCCTCAGAACGGCTAAGCAATTTGCCCCGGCCGCACAGTTGTGATGACAGAGCCAGGCGCAGAGCCTGACGTCGGCCGGATGCCCCCCCTCTGATTCGTTTCATTCTGTCTGTTTCTGGTTGTTTATTCACTTATTCCAAACCTCCTTATTAGGATCGGACCAGACGATACTCCAGGCACTGGGAATCCGGCAGCAGTAAACTGGTCTCTTCTAGGTAAGCCACCAGTGAACACGACTGGCGGGAGAATTAAAATAAACCAGCCCGTGGCGGTGGAACCTGGGACCACCTCTGTGGAGGGCAAAATGTGGAATGCACGTGTACACGGAACCAGCACTTTGACTCCTGGCTAACTCGCCCCACGAGACGTGCTAGCGTGTGTGCGAAGGGATCCATTGAAGGATGTTTATGACGAGCAATAGAGTGACAGCACCTTGAATGTCCATCCATGGAGGGCTGAGTCGATGGAATGCAACTCTTTACTGAAATGAATACAATTCCTTATTTATTGAGTCTCTTCCAAGGATTTGCATTCATTGGCAATTCCCTGTGAAAAGGGCTGAAGCTATTCTCCACTGCTTCGGATCCTCAGAGCCTAGTCCAGTGCCTGAAAACGAGGAACTGCTCCAAAATAGCTGTACTACGGGCATATGCATGATAAACACACATATTTGGAAGCCTGGGAATTTACCCTCTAAAGTTTCTGGAAATTTCTATGTCTGTTCTACTGCTGCCTTTACTTTGCCTTTCCCTAGTCAACTCAGACCTCTAGATTGTTAATTTCACCCAAGACGAGAAATTTATGCTCTTACGTAGTCTGATGTTTGAGCAAAATGCACACAGAGGAGCATTTCTAATAGAATAATGCAAAGTTGGGGAGAGATGCTTTAAACACGGTGCTGCTTCTGTTTTCTGTGGGGATGAAAGATTCTCACAAACGTGACCTCAGTTAATCCTAACGACACCCCAGCAACAGATACATTTAGAATGAGCCCCATTTTATAGATGAGGAAACATCACTCAGAAATGCACATAACTTTCCCATAGTGACAAAACCAAGCCTAGCCCTGAGTCCAAAGCTTAGTGCAAATGCTATTTTTTTTTCCTTTTTTCCCCCTTTTTTTGGTTGTATAATTCCAGGGAGGCAAGAGGGAGGGGAACCGGAAGTGAGAGAAGGAAGAAGGAAGTTAATATAGTGAGTGCTGTCTTGGCTACAGCTTCGTAACAAGGGAGATGTTCTTGAGAAAACCCACAGGAAACTCTGCATAGCGCATCATAAGGGAGGAAAGAAGTATTTACCCCCCGGCTCCTGTCTCCCAAGCCCAAAGGATGCCAGCACCCTGGCACGCCCTGGTCGCAGCACCTGGTGCCTCTGGCAGCCGCCGGAAAAGCTGGGTCCAAAATAACTATGGAGTCATTCTCAGCACAAAGCAACACATAGGAGCCAGCCAGCGACAACCCGCCTGCCTTCCTGCGGCCTGCGGCGTGGACGGGCCAGGTGTAAGCGGGTCTGGGGACATCTCACAGCTCAGGGGCAGCACGGACGCCTCGGGGTGAGAAGGGCAGGGGGCAAGAGGCACACACAGGGCTTGAGAGGCCAGAAGCTGCCTGGTCATGCCCGCCAGCCACGCCAGGGCCCAGGTGCACCTGCCACGGCGGGCACAGCCGGCTGAGCCGAGTGCCATCCCAGAAATGTCTTCTTCACAGAGGATGGCGACGGGTCTCTACGTCCTCCCTCATACATGTCAAAATCTCCCCTCTGCGCCGTGCATGAGGTGTTGGGTCTCGGCAGGGGGTAGAGAATGAGTGCCGGCGGGCGAACCTATCCTAGGAGCGAACGCGCCCAAACTGTCTTTTCATTATTTTTAATTGCGGTAAAACACAAATCACATAAAATCTGCCACCTCGACCACGTGTAAGTGTGCAATTCGGGGGCATTAAATATATTCCCACGATTGTGCGACCGTCACTGTCCTCCACCTCCGGGACGCTTCATCTCGCAGAACTGAAGCTCCGTGCCCAGGACACAAGTCCCCGTGGCCCCAGCAGCCACCACTGTACCTTCCATTTCTGCGAACTGGATTAGCGTGAGTGAGTACCGTGCGCATGGGTGATAAGTGGAATCAGACAGCATTTGCATTTCTGTGGCCGGCTGATTTCATTGAGCATAACGTCTTCAAGGTTCATCCCCGTGGGGTAGCGTGGGTCGGGATCTCCTCGTTTATGAGGCTGAATGATATTCTCCTGCGGCATAACCCCACACTTCGTTTATCCGTTCATCTCTTGGTGGACACTCGGGTCGCTTCCACCTCTGGGCCGTCGGGGATCATGCTGCAGGGAACGGGGGTGCGCAAACATCCGTCGGAGTACTTGCTTTCTCCCGGGTCTTTCCTGCGTGTCCCCAAAGCGGAGCTGAGGGATCACAGATCGATTCTACGCCTGACGTGCTGAGGCCCCGCCCTAGACGGTTCCCCAGCGGCCGTGGCATGTTGCCTCCTCACCAGCAGGACGCCGGGGTTCCGACGCCTCACGTCCTAGCCAGCACTTGTGACTCCATCATTATTTAAATGAGCCCTCCCAGGGGGTGTGCGGTGCCAAGTTCAGGTTCTGAAGCAAGGAGAGAGAGGCGTGGCAGGGGGGCGGGAGCAGGTGTCACGTGCACCCCTAGCTGTCCCCTGGCACCCGAGCCTCCTCTGTGGTCGTGGGCACGGAGCAAACGCGGCCCTGCTCGGTGGACGTAGGGGGAGGGGGAGAGGAGAGAGTGACAGATGGACAGAGCTCTGTGTCGAGATGGGTAACAGCGTCCGATGCTCTGACTTCTGGTCTCTCCACAGAGTTGCTGTGACTCACCACGTCACTGGAACCACAATCCAGTGATTGCACCGGGATTAGGCACCTGAACACTTCCTGTTCTTCTGTCGCTGCGTGCTTTCCCCAGGTGCCACCAGCTAACCTTTCGAGAGTCAGTCCTGAAGGACATAAAGGGCCCGGCCAGAACAGTGCCAGGGCTAAGACCGTCACACCCCTCAGCACCCAGAAGCAGAGGTCAGGCCTGGTAGGGGGGCCAGAACCCGGCACAGGATGTCGGGGGACCCTGGAACGAATCCTGGGGCCTGGCGCACTGTGTGTCAGATGCTGCCACGTGAGGGGCCCTGCCACGGGGCGAACAAGGAGCACGGGACGGGACGAGAGTGAAGGCCTGACGAGCAGGTACAGACCGCGGCGCTGGCCACACCTCCAGGCCAAAGAAGACCGTCGCTGCTGACGCTGTGGACGGCGAGAGAACTCTGCATGATGCTCTCCTCCGACTCCCTTGCGGACAGCTGGGGGCAAGTGAAGGCAGCTGCGGCGAACGCTGAGCATGCGGACGGAGGCCCCGTGGTGTCACCCCTCATTATGAGTCAGCTCTGTGGCTTCACACCACGGGAAGGCCCAGGGGGCTTCCCACCCGCTGGCCTCCTGCCGTCTGCAGACGGGACCCGTCTCCGTGTACTCTGCACAGCGGGGTCAGGACGACGAAGCATGATTGAGCTCTACAGTTTGTGTGTTTCATCTGCCGAGCCTTGTCTCCTGGGCCAGGAGGAGGCCGCGTGGCGGGATGGGGGCGTCCCCTGGGGCAGCGTCACGCCAGCTGTCTCGCAATCTGACTCAGTCGTGACTATCGAGTAATGCAAGCGATTGGAAAGCGGACACATTCGGGCTTGTTTACTCAGATGAGTTGAATGACCGTGAAAACAGCCCTGGCCAGGAGCCACAGCACACACAAAAAAGCGACCCCCTCTCCATGCAGTCAGTCTCCATGCCAAAGGCGAGCCTTTGCATCCGTCTTCAAATCTGCCCTTGATGTGGGAAGGCTCCCAGGGAGAGCGGGGTGTTTTCTGAAGAACTTAAAGCCAGCTCCGCGATGAACACGGCGGTGGGCTCGCAAACGGCCGTCCCCAGGCCCCGAAACTGGGCCGTCAGCAACCGGTGTTGTCCTTGGAGGGAAACTCGCTTTATAAACACACACTCAGGCCGGGCGCCTGCCTCAGTCAGGGTCCCGAGTGTCGGTTGTTACAACAACAACGGCCCCGAGAAAAATGTCAGTGGCTTAGCACCATCGAAACTTTTTTCTCCCCAAAAGAAAGTCCCGTGGGGCTGGGCCGGGCCGGGGGACTTTTCTTGAAGTCCAGGGGATTCGGTAAATCCAGATTCCTTCCGATCTGAGTGGCCTGGGCATCCCCAGGACCTCACGGTCCCTCTGGGAACTGCCTCCTGTACCTCCCATGTCCCACTGGTACGTGCTCACAGGGGACAAGCATTGCGTGTGGGGTCGCAGGCGACAGGGTTTAGAAGTGGCACAGATCACGGAGACCCATATCCCGTTGCTCTGAAGGAGTCTCATGACTCAGATTTAAAATAATAATAATAAAAAAAGAGAATCTGAGGAACGTAGTTGGCCCGTGTGCCACAGAGAGGAAGGTGGGGCTGGTGACCCTCTGTGGCGGCCGCGACGTGAGCAGCGAGGGGACAACCAGGAAGGGCAGACACAGGTCAACCACGCTTTATTTCCTTAATCTAGGGCGCTTTGAAGGGTTCTTCCTTCATCGTAAGTAACTACGGCTGTTAAGGGAAGTGCAGGGAGCTTCGGGTGTGTGTCAGGCCGGCCTCATCCTGTTTGGCTGGGTGCCAGCCCCCGGGGACAATGCAGAGAAGGCTGATGGCATGCGGACGGGAACAGCGCAGTGAGGCCACGGGTCTGTGGTTTCAGCTTCCTCCTGGTTCGTGAGAGACACTGAGACCTTGGTTTTCTCGGCCTGCCTGCCCCTTGCTGGCTGGTCTGGGCAAAATCGTCCAGTGGTTCCTGGTTTTGCGTCTTCGAGACCTGCAACTCTTCCCGAAAAATAAAATAAAGCAGCTGTACACTCACTGCCAGGGACGGAGGACGAGAGAGAGATGATGATGAGGGCTGTGCGGTGAACAGAAGCCACTCAGTAGTCAGCGGGAGGGGCCGGTTTGACACCAAGCTTTGCTGGTTCATCTGTTGAGCTCTGCCAGCGTAATCAAGATCTTGGATTCTGCCACCTCTGAGTCTTGTGTGCCCAGCCGATCCCTGAGTCCCCTTCCGATTGAAGATATTTTAACGGGGTAAAGGGAGGGCCTGACTTATAACAGAAAGGGCTCCCCTCATGTAAATGGGGCGCAAGATTGCCTAAAGTATTTGAATAAAGATAATTATCATGACACCGATAGTAACCGCTCGCCGAGCCCCTGCTAGGCACTTCACAAACACTGGCTCGTCCCCACCTCCGGAGAGAGAAAACTGTCGCCATAACATAGCTGCAGAACTGTGGTTCTGTTATGTCGTACGACGTATCCAAGGTCAGATGGCTCGTCGGTTAGCGGAGCAGGGATTCAAACCCACTTCTGTGTTCGCCAGATTCCATGGGCTTGTCACTCTGTCCCATGGGGTCTCTCCTGCAGGGAGAGGCGGAACAAACGTGGGACAAATTGGAGAAGCAGGCAACACAGTTTGTTTAGATATCCATGTCGTTGAAGAATTCTGCATCAAGGACACAGATGTCCAGGAAAGAGGTGACAGGCGCAGGAAGGAAAAGGATGGAGAGGGAACAAACAAACCACACGAGGGCAACGAGAAAACAAGCGTCACTCGAAACAAGAAGGACGGGACATGGCCAAGGTTCGTTTCGTGCCTGACACGCTGCTAGGTCTGTTGGTGCACGTGACAGGCACCGACCAGAACCAGTGGGCCGCCGGGATGCAAATGCAGGCGCACGCAGCCTCAGCTGGCGGATGGAGTTCAGAGAAGGCCTGGAAGTGAGGACCAGAAAGGCCTCGGGCCTCTAGCTCTTATTTTGTCTTCTCTCTGCTTCCTGTTTCATCCCACTCTTCTTCTGCAGGCAGGCTCCCTGCTAATGGGCAGTAACGGGGGCACTCCCTGGTTGGCACACTTCTTGGAGACCCAGCCACCCACAGAGTCTCAACTCCCACTTATGGCCACTTTCAAATTTCTCAGAAGAGCGGGACTGACTGGCTCGGCCGAGTCCGCTGTCCGCCCTGGGGCCCTCGGTCGCCCTCGGAGAGAGGCGGAGAATGAGCAGTGCCAGGCCACATGAGTGAGGAGCCCACACAAGCGGGCCTGCCCCGGGGTGCACAGCCCAGGCTCCCCACCGGGGCCTGCAAGCCTGCCGCCTCGGCTGGCATCGGCCCTGTGCCCGCCGTTACGGGAAGGGGCTGTCTGAGGGTCCCCCTCGTCTCTAGAAGTCCCCGTGGATGGCTCAGGCAGGTTTGGGGCTAGAATCACAGCCCTTACTCTGTCTGTCTTTCCTCTGTCGTATGTCCTTTCCTTCTTTCCTGCGTGATCGCCATTGCATACATTTCCTACATCCCAGTTTCCACCTAAATCTGCCTCCTAGAAACCCAACCCATGGCCCTTGGTTCCAAGAATTTCCTAAGGAAAAAAAAAAAAAAAAGACACTCCGAGGAGATTCTGCAGCGAGATGAGCCATCGGTTACTGGGCGATGAGAGCCCCCATCCCTGTGGGGGGTGGGGGCTGGGGGAGCACAGAGCTCCCCCGTTCTGGGTAGCCCGTCCCTGGCGCTGAGCTGGGGCAGTGGCTGCGGAAGGGAGGCTTTACCTGGCGTGATGCGTCGCACGTTGATAAACGTGGAGTGAAAGACGGATGGATGGAGCGGCTATTGCTAAGCTCAGTGGAGACTCTGGGAAAATGGTAATGGGTAGGTGGTGACAATGATGAGCCGGCAAGCGAGAGCCGGGTGCAAAAGCCAGGGGCCTCCTGGGTGGCACTTGAAGAAGCTCTCTGTGCTGCCGAGGCCTGAACGATCGGAACCGGAGAAAGCGGACTCCCCACTCAGGCGGGGCTGCTCTGCAAGGTCAGGCCCCGGCTGGGAAACTCCTGGGCTGGCTGTTTGCAACCCTTAAATCCACACATTCCCCTGGGCCACTCCTCCCTCTAAGGGCTAGCACGCCCCCTTTGCTGGAGGACCACGGCAGGGGCGAGGGGGGTGGGCCTGGACCCTGCAAGGGGACAGCGCTGCCCTCAGGGTCTGCGTCCACCTTCCCCCACACATACCCCTCTGCCCCTGGACTGGGAAGCAGGGGAGGGAGCGGAGGGGCGTAAGGGCTGAGCCAGTCTGCATCAGCGGGAGCTGGGGGGACCTGCAGCAGGCTGGATTTTGAGGGTGTGTGTCATGGAGTGGGGGGATGCAGACTGGGAAGCAGCCACTGTGTCCCGGCTTGGGAGCATGAGATGCAGGCGTCGGCACCCTGCAAAGATCGGCGAGAGGGGCTGAGGGAACGGCGGTCCCCACACCCGGCTGGGCCCTCCCCTGCCCCCGAGCGTCCCTGTGGGGTCAGCCGAGGCCTCGGCCGGAACTGCAGAGGACCCCGCCTTGCCCCGGTGCCAGGCCCCCTCCGTCTCCCAGGTCTGGATTGAGGAGCGACTTCCCGGGGACCACATCTTTTATTTACTTATCTGTTTTTTTTTTTTTTAATTTTCCTATTTTTAACTGAAGTGTAGTTGGCACGAGATAGTACATTAATTTCAGGTGTGTGTGTGACATGTATGCATCTCACGATGTGATCACCGCACGAAGTCTGGTCTTCGTCTGTCTCCACGCAGTTTATTACATTATTATTGGCTATATTCGCCTCCTTCTTTTCCACCTGTCTCTCCGCCCACCTTCTAGGCATTTATCTCCAAGCCTGTTGCCAGGGGAACCCAACCGGCCACAGATGCCACGCCTCCAGGCGGGGCAGAAGGGCCCCGTGGACGGTCGCCCGAAGCCCGTCCCCTGGTCTCTGGACGTGCGGTGATCGGCACGAAGCACGTTGGCAGCGACGCCGAGTTTCAGATCCAGACACGACTGTCTTCGAAGCCACGGTGTTTCTTCTTTGCATCCTCCTGCGTTTTCCTATTTAGCGCATATTTTTATAATTACTCTGTTGGCGAACTGTCTACACTTCACAGGCAGAGCCAAGCCAAGCGAACAGACGTCAGCAGCGGGCTACTGGAAAGGGCTGAGATGCTGCGTGGAAGATGCTGAGCTGACTGTCTAAGATTCGTTTATTCGTTCTTTGGTTCATTCATTTAGCTTAACTTTTATTAAGCCCTTACTCCCTGCCCGGCCCTGAGCTGGGGGGACTGGGGATCAAGCAACAAAGCTTAGGTTCTGAGCCCAAAGTCTGTGGGCCAGTGGGACAGAATGGCATGTCCACACGTAAGTATAACGAACCATTTCAAGGCCGCTAGAGGATGGCGCAAGCTTTCACCCAGAACCACGAGAAGAAATGTCTTAAAGGCAGAGGCCCCCAGGGCCACCGGGCTCCTCGGGGTCAGTCAAATCACCTGGTGCAGACGTGGCAATAAAACCGGTGACCCGTCTCTGCTCGGACGAGGCCCGCTTTCCCTTCTCTCCTTCCCAGCGCCGGCGGCCTCGAGCGGCCGCCCCACCCTGTGCGCTCGCCCCAGACCTCCCAGTGGAAAGCCGCGCACGGAAGACGGGCAGAGACGGCGGGTGCAGAGCTCACGCCGCGGAGAAGCGGTGTGACGGGGAGAGGTGGCCGGAGAGGGAGGCCGTTAATAGTTAACCAGCGAATGGGTACGGCCGCTTCCCATTAAAAACGAGATGGTGACTTGCGGGTCACAGGCTTGCCGTGGGCGCATAGGCGAACGTGGGAGCATGGAGATGCGGGCGTTTCGACAAGGTGAGGTCACCATCAAATCCGCGACGTTAAGAAGGTGGGCGATTCCGGACGTCAGAATCGCGATGCTCTTCCCTGCCACGTCTCCCACAGGGCGTGGCGCGTAGTAGGAGCTTCACACCTATGCATCGTATGAATGACGCACGGACTGATGGAGCGGCCCGCTAGTCTAGCTAGACTAGGGCTCGTCTCATACGGCACCCCACCTGCTTCCAAACGCACGTTGGCCTCTCCTAATGTCTGCCCGCTATTGCTGTCTATCACCTTGATGCTTCTCTGCCTGAAAATGGAGACACCTCACCAGCAGACAGACTATAAAAACGTGGATTAAGAAAGGCCTGGACCTCAGAGCAGGCAGTGGCAGGAACACGGGGGCCAGTCATTCCGTCTTCTGACCCTGTGCGTGGCCCGCTCAGGCTGCTGGCAGGGCTCGCTTCGGTGACCTGTGTGCAGAGGACGGGGGCAGGTGAGGGGGGCGGAGTTTTCGGCGTTCAGGGTGTGGCTCAGAGTAGTCTGCGGGCAGATTAAGAAGCATCCCTGCAAGGCGGACTCCTGACCGATGGTTAAACCACGTGAGTGACGCACGGAGGCGGCAAATATAACCGCAGCTGCCCTTGGTGGCCCTTACGCGGCCACATCGGCCACTTGCCACCAGGCTCAGCGCATCGCCCACGGCACCGCCCGGGCTACGTTCATCACCCACGCTCTCTTCTGCAAGGACAAGCATGTTAATTCCCATTTCAAAGATGCAAAAAAATGGGGTGCAGGTAAATTCTTAAAGCTGCTCAAGACCCACCCACGGGCACATGGAGCAGCCGGGGTGTCAGGGCAGGGGTCCCTCTGCCAGCACAGAGTCCTGATGGGACACAGCCCTTCCTCGGTGCCCGAGGCCTGGCTTGGGAGGCCCCCACAATCCCTGTCCCACTAAGCACTCGCAGGCCCCTGAAGAGAGAGGTCACCGTGACCGTCGCCGATCAGACGGCAGGCTCGGCTCAGCTGCACGTCACTGGCAGGAAAATATGGCACAAGGGCCATCCTTGTAAGAACAATAGCCACGCTTGAAGCGTCACGTGCTGCGATTATTATCGTCGTTGCTACCGCTGTTCCGACACCTGCTTGCTCCCTTCAGCCCCGTCCTCAGCGACGTCAGGCATCTGTAATCCTCATAAGCAGCCCGCGAGGTAAGTACTGTTATTCTCGCTTCGCACAGGAAGGGGAAGGGGACGAGGTCAGCCAAGGAAAGGGCGTCCCAAGGCCGTCGTGTCCCAAGGCCCTCGTTCTTCCAGGCCTGGCGGCCAGCAGGCAAGGGCGGGGCTTCGCCTCAGATCCGAAGGCTGAGGCTGTGTCTTCCTGCCAGGCGGCTCTGGGCACCGCCCTCTGTCCAGGAGACGCCCTCGAGGGGGCCGTGTCTGAAGCCCTCAGGCCATCTGCCTTCCGGAGAGCTGGGTATGACTTGTCCCTGGCCATCCACTTCTTACTCTCACCCTGCGAGGCACATTAGGCGCTCTCTTTTGAGGGCGAGACGAGTCACTCTTGGAGTCACATTCCTTCTCTCCGTTAAGCAAATGTCTCAGAGCTCAGGCGACAGGCATCGAGGAAGTGACGGCTGAGCCCTGGGTGGCCTTCATCCCGGGAGGCTGCCCACGTGGCGTCCAGAGGCCCCTGCCAGGCGCTCGCCGGCCCAGGCTCTCCCCGTGAGCTGGGCTGACTTCTCCTTTCTCCTTTCACGTTTTGCACGTTGGCCTGGCTCCTCTCCCACTCCCCTCCCTCTCCCTTGGGCCCTGGGGGTTTCCATGGCAACGTCAGGCCCATCCCTCTGCTCCTGGGCCAGCGCAGCTTTGAAAAGACAAGCCACTGTTCCAGCTTACGACCCCTGCCTTCTCCTGAGTCCCCTGAAGCTCGGGCCACGCCCGACCCCTCCCCTCACCCCGCAGGTGGGGCCTGGGGTCCAGGGCCCGTGGGCCACTCGCGTTCCTGCCTCCCCTTCCTCATTCGTAGTGACTGCTTCTCCGCTTACGCCGTCCCGGCTTACGTGGGTTACTTTACTTTCGGAGTCTGGGGGGATTCTGTGTTATGAAAACTCACAGGACTGCACATACACAAAAGCTGATTTTTCTACATATAAAATCTTAAAAGTGTTTTGATGGGTCAAGTAAGAAGATCTACTGGCAACTGGCTATTGGATTTTCAACAAGGAAGTCAAAGGTCACCGTGGAAAGAGCCGTGTTGGTGAACGGTAAAGATGAAAGCCAGTCTGGAGGAGGCGTGAGAGAAAATAAGAAGAGAGAAATTGTAGTGGTGAGAAGTCTTTAAAAAAATTTCTTTTAAAGGGAGCATAATGAGACAGTAGCTCTGGGTGGGTGCAAGGTGCAGGGCAGTCAAAGAATGCAGATAGATGGATAGATAGATAGATAGATAGATAGTTGATAAATATATTATAGATGATAGAAAGATTTGGCTGATTAGATAAATAGATGATTGAGATAATAGATAGATAGATGATTAATAGATAGATAGCTATTGATAGAAATATAGATGATTGATAGATAGTTGGTAGATAGATAGAAAGATGATTGATAGATAGAAGATAGATAGATAGATAGATAGATAGATAGATAGATAGATGATAGATAGATGATAAATTAGATAGGTGATTGGTAGATAATAGGTAGTCGATAGATAAATAGATGATAGATGATAGATAGGTGATAGACTGATTAGATAGATAAATGATTGAGATAATAGATGATTAATAGATGATTGATAGATAGAAAAATAGATGATTGATAGTTGATAGAAAAATGATTGATAGAGGATAGATGATAGATAGATAGATTTGATAGATGATAGATGATAGATAGATGATTGATAGATAGATGATAGATAGATGATAGATAGATAGAGATAGATAGATGATAGATAGATAGATGATAGATGATAGATAGATGATAGATAGATAGATAGATAGATAGATAGATAGATAGATAGATGATAGATAGATAGATAGATAGATAGATAGATAGATAGATAGATAGATGATAGATAGATGATGGATGGATGGATGGATGGATGGATGGATGGATGGATAGATGGATGGATGATAGATAGCTGATAGTAGATGATAGGTGGGCTGGGAGGTAGACAGATCAGTAGAGGCCCAATCACTGCCAGTCTCTCCCCGGACAGGTGGGCAGGGGCTGCGTCTTTCTCTCTGCAGAATCCTGCGTCTGGAGGGAAGGTGAGGCCAAGTACATATTTGCTTTTTAACTCCCCGATTCGCTATGGGGCTCAGTGTTTCCATCTGTAAGCTCCCCTATTCTGCCCCCGACCTCGTGAGTCTCTGGGAGGGTGAGAGGCGACGCCAGTCAGGGGTCCCAGAAGCCTCGTGGCCCACGGGAGGGTCCTGATAGACTACCACCATGTGGGTGGGCTGAACCGCGTCCCCCACAAACTCACGTGTAGCAGCCCTAAGCCCCAGTACCTCGGAATGTGACGGTGTTTGGGGACAGGGGGACTTCAGAGAAGTGCATGTAAGATCGAAGGACATCATCCGGGTGGACCGATGTCCCTACAAGAAGAGAAAACCAGGACGCAGAGAGGACAGCACAGACACGCGCGCCTGCAGAGGATGCAGAGAAGGATGGTCACCTGCGGGCCGAGCGGACACGCCTCAGAGAAGTCGGGCCCTGCCCGTGTCTAACCTTGGACTTGAAGCCTGCACTGGTGTGAGCAAATAAACCTCTGCACTCTGAGCTCCCCCAGTCTGTGGTGCTTTGTCACGGGGGCCCCAGGAGACAAATGCAGTGCAGTTATACATGGGGGGAGGGTGGGACAAGCGTACCCCAGTTCCATAGAGGCAGGCCTGCAATTCCTACATCGTGTTAAGGGCTCCGATGTGTCTCGGGTTGTTAGTGACCTTTCCCATACCTGGGCTCGTCCCCTGTATAGATGTGGCTTCTGGGCCGGGACGAAGATGTTGCTAAAATCAACCAGGCCACAGCACGTAAACACGACGCCGAGTCTGCCGTCCTTGTCCTTGTCCCAAAACCCTGTGCCCAGCCCGACGGGCCGGGTCCCAGCCCCGCTCCCCAGGCCCGCAGGGTCCCGACACTCCGACGAGAAGGTCGGCCGTGGCCACGACAAAGCCGGAGGAGGACGGGGCAGGGCCTGCAGGGCCAGGAGGCACGTTGCCCCACTGTGGCCCTGCGACGCACTCAAACTCACTCAAGCAGCAGGGACTTGTCGACGCTGAGGTCGGCGGCCTCTCCAGGCCTCTTGCCACTTCCTCTACCAATATTCCCTTATGCGAGAGAGGGGGGAAAAAGTCACCTGTCAGTGCCACGCCGCCCAGCGGACCCAGACAACGCCACGCCCCCAGGGTCCCCGACCCGCAGAGCGCGCTCTGAAGCCACCCCCCTCGCCGTCGGCGGGCCCCGGCCCCCCGGGGAGTGTGGTGAGAGCGCTGGGGAAGGCACTGCACACACCCCAGTGACAGGATCTGACCTCAGGGACCCCCCCCCCGCCCCCCGGTTCCCACGACCGAGCTGGGCCGCCGGGGGTGTTAGAAGCCTGGCTGGAGCCACCTCCCCGTCCGTGTGGCAAGCAGAGGCCCTGGGACGGGGCGAGCTGCCGGGGCAGGAGCTGTCGGGGGCGAGGCCTAGACAGGACGATGCCAGGAGACCTGGCTCCTCACCCCACGGCCTTCCCCACGGGGGACAGCAAGGGCGGGCGGCTCACCAGCACCAAGGCCACCGATGGGTCCAAGTTCAGTGTGTCCAAGTTCAGGGCCAAGTGTATTTTTAAAAAATGGTTCCTTGAGATGTAAGTTGCATGCCATGAAGTGGACAATTCAATCATTTTTTTAAAATTGTATATTTATAGAATTGAGTAACCATCATCACCCCAATCTCATTCTGGAACATTCCCATCACCCCCCAAAAGAAACTTCATGTCCGTTAGCAGTCACTCCCCATGCCTACCTCCTTCCTCGGGGAACGCTAGTTTAATTTCTGTCTCTGTGGATTTCTCCTTTCTGGATATTTCGTGTAAATGAAATCACGCAATAAACACGTGGCTCCTTCCGCTTAGCATGGTCTTTCTTTCTGAGGTTTGTCCATGTCGCAGCGTGCGCCAGCACCTCGTTCCTTTCCACTGAAAACTGTCCCCAGGGCCAGCTACGTAAGGTCACAGCGCGTGAGGGGTTTGGCCACGGTCCGGTTCAGCTCTGATTGCTGGTGGGTCCCTGACACTAGGAAGCCCCGTGGGGGGAGTGGGCAGGGCCAGGGCCTGCTTCCCGGGGTCCACACCTGAGCTCTGCCACGCCCAGTTTCTGAGATGACACAGGCCGGGGTCACTGCGGTGACACAGTTCGCCTCATGGGAAACTCAGATTGGTCGATGAAGGTTGTGGAGCGAGTATGAGGCCACCCTTGGGCCTGAGGGGGCAGGACCGGGAGTGGTAGCACTAAGCACATAGCACCCAACTCCAGCCAGTGCTGGGATAGCCCCTTCAGTTCTAGGGGACGGAATGACCGGAATTCCCCTTGGCCTTGGGTCTTCCAGGACTGAGCTCGAGGTCTCCCTTCATCCGCCCACCGTCCTTTGTGATGTGATCATTCTTGCTTTCTATAACAATAACCCTGTGCTCAGAGAGGTTGGGTAAGCTGCCCGAGGCCACACAGCCTGGACGTGCCGTCTCCGGAACTCACATCCGGACCTGTCGGTTCCGATCTGCGTTCCCTCCATGCTTCAGAACCCTGTCCCTTATGTCCCTGTGACGGAGGCCGAGGCTACGACTTTACAAGTATGCGTTATTTTTTAAAAAAACACCCAACATCAGTGAATAAAAACAAATTTGAGGCCATTTTTAAAAAGGCTTCTCGGCTAAAGAATACAAATTCTGATTTGAAAATTGAAGTCACGGAACAGTCACAGGGACACTCATGAAGCCCTTCACATTCGTTCCTGGACTTGAAGGGGAATAGCTCTTGAGAGCTATTCTAGGTGCTTGAATAAGTGACCTCGAGCCTTCCCTGAAATTAGCCCAAAGCAGATAAGGATGAAATGTTTTCACGAAGGCCAGTAGAGCTGGCAGGGAACACTGAGCCACTTTCGCTGTCAGCCCCAGGGGACTTGAGAGCCACAGCACCTTGAGGGCAGAGAAAGGGTCAAATCCGTCTCCAGCTGCAAAGCAGGGGACCCCTACAGTGGATTCAGCAGGGTCCACCCTCCGCGGGTCAATTCTGACCCTACATATGACTGATGGACTGATGTGTATTCCTTCCCGATCTCTAATGGATCACGTGGCATACATATCACATGACTAGATGAAAAGCAAACAGACATGGCACCCAAGGGTTTGTCGTCCTTAAGCTGTTCTCTGAAATAACGTGGTCCTTCAGACACATATGCGGTCCCTGTATTTGGAGGTCATCTGGGCGTGGCAGGTGACAGACGGGAGGTGGGGTTCCGAGCGCTGTGCCAGGATAACCGGGCTTTCTTCTATGGATAGTGGATGCTCGTTAAGTGGGGATGGACATTGTGAGATGCGCACTGGACAAAGGCCACGCCAGTTCAGTGTGCGGTGTGGACGGACAGGAAGGAGGCTGGAGGCAGGGGGACAGTCAAGCCAACGGAGAAACGATGGCTTCCCGTGCACCTGCCCTACTGAGGGCGGAGGTCCCACCTGACTGCTTATTGCTATAATCCCAGGGCCGAGGACAGTGTCTGCCACCTGTAGGTCCCCAGTAAAGAACGATGCCACCTCAGGGATCCCAATGAAAAGGTAAAATCTCAATCAAGGCATGGGCGGAGAGAGCTGAGGACGACGGATTTGAGAAATGGATAAACATCGAGAGAGTTTGGTAATGGACAGGATGGGTGTGGGGCAGAGAGGGGTCTGTGCTATCTCCGGTCTTCTGGCCCAGGGACTAGGGGGCTCCCACTGGGGGAGATGGGGCAGATTTGGGGGGTTAAGAAGAGACTGAGATGCCTGGGGGACACACAGGTGGGGACCCCATGAGCAGCTGTCTTTCCCCTCAGCACTGGCCCTTTGCACCAACGGCCCCCTCCAAGCCAGACGCTCCTCCTCCCCTTCATCCTGTCACCTCCTCCCCACCCTGGACCCCAGGTCCACCTAACCTCCTGGGCCAGGCAGTCAGGTTCCCGGGCATCGGACTCTGAGAAACCAGCTCCTCCCTTTCCGACAATGGCTCTCGGTTAAAGTCTGCCGTGCCTTCTAGAGCGGTCGCCCGTGAGCCCGCACTTGCTGGTCACCAGCGAATCGCTAATACATTCCTGCACATAGCTGGCACTCGAAAAGTATTTGTTGAATGAATGAATAAGTGAAGGAATAAACGAACGCCTTCGTGAATGAGCTTGTGCACGGATGAATGAGTATCGGGGCTCTGTCTCTCAGTGCACGGTATGTATGGCGGGAGTCCCCGTTAGCGTCCGAGGGAAGTGGGGAGGAGCTCCGGGCCTGAACCCACGCGTCTGCCCCCTGGCAGGTCCTTGAAGCGCTCTTGCTGGAGGATCCTTGGCTTTTATCACCTTATCGCAATGTCTCTAGGCAAGAAATGCAGCATTTGGGGGCCCCCACCTTCCTACTTATCAAAGTGAGAGTAAGGGCATCTATCTCCGTTAAGGTTTTTAAATGAGAACTTGACGAGATAACTGGTATCAAGACCAGACACAGAGTAGACAGACGCTCAGCAAATGTTTGTTATCAATGATTGGGCTAACTGGGTGACCAAAGTCCCCAAGAGCTTACGGAGGGGACAAGGCAGGAGGGTGGGGCCACAGGTGTATGCATGCTCGCGCTCTCTCTCTCTCTCTCTCTCTTTCTCTCTCTCTCTCTCTCTCACACACACACACACACACACACACACACACACACACACACACTCCCCTCACCCCTAATCCCCCCTCCACACTTCCCATCAGCTTTCTGTGACTGGTCACACTCGTGGAACGACACGGGCTGTCTGGCTGTGAGCACTTTTCCAATATTTTCGTTGGCGAGTCAGACACACAGGAGGGACCGCGTTTGTGGGTGGGCGCATGCTGGGCTGCGCAGGGCACCCACAATGGACGCTCAACACTGGCCTCCTTCCTGCCTCTTCCATCGGCCTCAGTGTGCTCAGCTTTTTGCACACAGTAGGTATTTGAGTTCAAGTTCGTGTTCGAGTCAGTTCAAGTTCAAACTCAGGACAAAGGGAGAAAAGCGGGGAGAGAGGGAGGGAAGAGAGGGAGCGCGGCTGTGAACCTGGGGTGCCTGGCTGTCCCCCAGGCTCACCAGCGGCTCGGGCAGGGGCTGAAGGAGAGAGCGGAGGCCGTGGGCTGTCAGGGTGCTCAGTGTCCGACACGGCCTCGTACCTTTTACTTATGATAAATGCCATGTGGCGCCCCAAATGTTGGCTCGGTCTGGCTTCGCGCTGCCTGCTGTGCCAGAATGCCAATCCTGCAGCTGTTGCTGGATTACCGGGGGCGCCCCCAGCCACCTCCTGCCACTCGCCAGCCTCTGCTAATGGATGCAAGAACTCATGATCCCCTAGCAAATGGCAGGAAGTACCAGGACTGCCCTTTCCTGCCTATGTCACAGCAGCACTACAAGCCTGGCGGTACGACAAGTGAGGGGTGGCGCCGTTGTCCTCAGGTGACCGTCGAAGAAACAGAGGTGAGTGAATGTGCCTCACGTCACCCAGCTGAGCAGAGGGACACCGGGAATCAACCTTGCGTTGGCGGGTCTGACTGGGCGGCCTGTGGCCTTCTCTCCACTTGCGCCTGGGTGCAGTGGCGGTGCCGGGAGCCCCCCCCCCCCCCCAGGCCCCGTGGCTCCAGGCCCGGTCGGTGCTCTCCGTGGAATGCCAGCCCTCTCTGAGTTGACGAAGTCACATGCTCGAAGCTGGCAGGGCCCAGAGACCGACAGTGCCCCGAGAATGAACCCAGCTCTAGCACCAGCCCCCGGGGGTCAGGGGGGCACTGACGGCTGGAGGGCACACCCCTCAGAGGTTGCTCCTCAGCCCGGGCTCCAGGGGCCTCGGGGAGTGAAGGCCCAGAGTGGCCAGACTGCTGACGCCCTAAGGAAGCCACACACCGGGGATTTCAGGTAAAATGTCCCCAAGGGTCCACAGCTAATTCAAATAACGGGCATGTGCACGCGCATATTACACGGCTAAAAGACACATGTTATCAGTAAACCTTGCTGGCTACCGTTTGCCTGCTCTGTTAACCGTTTTACGATTTAACAAGGTATTTTGGTTATTTATTTTTTTTCTTTTGCAGATGAACTAACAAACCTGTCTCAACTACCTCCGACCTCCTGTGACCCCCGTCAAGCCTCCAGGCAGGGAAACTAAGGCCAGAGCAGCCAGACGGGTCCCCCCAGACGTGAGGAAGGAAGGGACGAGAGTTCAGATGAGGACACCTGCCGCTCGGCAGCCCGAGGCGCCAGCAGGACTCAGAGCGCCAGCCTTCATTCCTGATCCAAGCCGTGGAGCGGGGAGCTGAGCCACCCCAGGGCGAGTCCTCACGGCACAGCTGCGGGCTGGCTGAGCCACCCCAGGGCGAGTCCTCACGTCACAGGTCACAGCTGCGGGCTGACGCGGCATTTTCTGAACCCACCCACGCTGATAACAGATCTTCCCTCCAACTTCCAGGGAACTGGGGTGGGGACGCCCTACGAGATAAGGGGCCACCGCAAGCTCTGCTTGCCCGAGTCTTCACTTCCTCTGTGGCCTCTCCTGGCGGGTGAGCGGGGCCTGGGCGGTCCCCTCTTCCTCCAAAAAGCTCCTGAACGTGCGATTCTAAACCGTGAGAGAAAGGAGGAAGTACCGCATCCCCATC
Organism: Macroglossus sobrinus; assembly: GCA_004027375.1. NCBI lineage: Eukaryota > Metazoa > Chordata > Mammalia > Chiroptera > Pteropodidae > Macroglossus > Macroglossus sobrinus. Next base: position 34,566 of record PVKZ01005753.1, read on the forward strand.
CTAACGATCCCTTTCACGGCCTCACTCCTCACCCGTGAAATGAGAATGATGACACACGGCGATCGGATGATGATGATGAGGATGATAATAGCCGACATCCTGCGCCCTCACCGCGTCCCGGCCACTGCGCTTGGAAGATCTTCACGCCGACGACCTCGGCTGCGCGTGCCAGCTTGACACCGGCGTGATGCTGCCGTCCAAACCACTTACGGTCTCTTTCAAGTCGCACCGAATTACAGCGCAGGCAATTTACGTGCAATTAATCTCCTCGCCTGAACGCTTATGGTTGGGCACTGTATATAACGGCGGTACAGACACGCGCTGACTCCCCCAGCTCCTCTGCCCCAGTGGGATCCTGCCTGTTCCGGGGGGCGCGGGGATGGGGATGGGGATGGGGTGTGGGGGAGAGGCAGGGCTGGGTCGCTGACCAACCGGAAGGGACCCGCGGCCCCTGCCACGCCCCCTGCCACGGCCCCCTAGCCTGGCTCCGGCCACACTGTCCTCTTCTGTCCTTCGCTGTCTCTCTGACCCTCCGTGTTCCCTGGGGCCTTTGCACATGCTGCTCCCTCGGCCCGGCCATCGTGACCTTTGGCAGAGGTAATGCCCACTCACTCTCAGACCCTCAGTGTGAACTCTCGTGGGCCTGGGTCCCCGTCGCCTGTGTGGCTTTCCTTCACGGTGCCGGTCAAAGCTACCGCTGAGCACTTATTTGGGGTCTTATTTGTGAATGCTTCTCGTGCATGAGACGCCACGCGCCATGAGGACAGAGGCCAGATACTCTGTGATGACTTATCACTGCATCCTGACCCCCTGACACAGGGTGTGCATTCAGCAAATGCCCATCAGGGAATGAATAATAAATAGGCAGGTGTGTCCAGGTGACAAGTGGATGTGGGGGTCTGGATGCGGGAGACAGGCTGGTTCCGAGCTGGGCTCTGGTCCACACCTGGGGTAAAGGGCTGGGTCGTGGTGGCCTCGGCCAGGACGCTCTGGGCACAGGGGTTGGCACAGCTGGTACTCTGCGGGATGACGGCAGCGTGGAGTCTGACCTACCAGGGCTGTGGGCCTTGCCAGTGTCTGAAGCTGGAAGGCGAGAGGAGCTGAACGTGGGCCTCAGATCACCCTGGCTCTTCCCAGGCAGAGGATGGGGGGCTAGGCCACTGCTCCCCCCACTGACCCAGAGCTGTCTCCCGCCGGAAGCAGAAGCTCTGTGCCCTCGAGGTCTGTACCCCAGGTGGGCAGATGTCCTGTGTCAATATCGTAGCCGCTCCGGGCCAGATGGTCTCTGTTGCATTTATCTCCTTTGCCGTCATACGTAGCACAAACGCATCCATAGATAATGTGGGAATGAATGTAGCTGTGTTCCAATAAAACTTTATTTATGGATATTGAAATGCGACCATTTCACATGTCACAAAATATCCTTCTTCTTTTGATCTTTTTCCCCTGATCACTTAAAAATGTAAAATGGGCTGTAGAAAGGCAGGTGCCCGTTGGATTCGGCTCACAGGCCGTGGTTACTGAGCCCTGATCAACATTCTTGCTTCAGACCCCAGGGTGTTTTCTGCATTTTGTAGAAGGTGCTCCAGTTGGCTGGCTCGGGTCTTCTCTCTGCCCTTTACTCCTGGTGTGAGGTCGGGGACGTTGCTGCATCAGTTCCGTCCCAGGCGCCATCAACGGTTGGGTGATGCTGCTGCTTGGTGTCAAGCTGGGGTTCCTGCCGCGCCCCTCCCGGCCTTGGAGGCTCCTGGGGAGGCTTCGTCCAGCTTTGCGGACAACCCTGAGGGACAGCACGGGATCGATGCCACTGGGAGGTGCCACCAGCTGGACCATCGAACACCAGATACGATACCTGAGCTGTGGGCGCCCCCTGGGGTCTGGCTGTCTTCCTGGTCATCAGCGTTATCTCACATTCACACTTAGAGTTGGGTCACAGTCACAGAGTCCTTCCTTTGTCCTGCTCGCAAAACTGTGCAAGACCACGGGAAACCTGTCCTCGCCTTTACACACGTCATCGTGGGGTGGGATGTGACGTCCACGAAGGCTGTGGAGCGAAGATGTGGAGGGCGGAAGGGACACGAGAGTGTCGCCCCGCGGGGTGTGCGGTTGGAAATCACAGATCGCAGATGATTTAAAAAAGCAAATTAGCCTCACCAACCCGTTTTTTTTTTTTCCTCTTAAAGACGCGTCCTTATAAATGACCTCGGTGTGTACCCAACCCGGAACCCTGGGCTCCCCGTGGACCCCAGCCCCTCTCTCCCCTGCACTCAGCCATGGAGATGCGTCCACTTTCCCCGGAACCCCCTGGGAAGGTGCGGCCTTTCTTGCTCTACCCCCTCACATCCTCCGTTCCTCCCTCACCCGGACCACATTCGTCCTCCTAAGAGCGTCTCCCTAAATTCATCTCCCTGCCTTCAGACACTCCGCGGTTCTCAGGTTACAATTTTTTCCCCTTATAAAAGGAAAATCTGATCGTATCACTTACCTGACAGACATTCTATCAGGTTGAGAGGATGAAAAGGTTCGGGAGATGGATAGTGGTGATGGCTGCACAGCAATGTCACTGAGCCGAATACTAAAAAATGTTAAAACGGTATACGCTTTATATTACGTATATTTTACTACATTACAGAATTCTTTAACAGCTCCCCATGGGTCCCAGAATTCCCTGCAAGGCTTACAGACCTCGAGGGACCTCACGTTTCCCACCGGGCAAATTTCATTCGAGACCCACCGATCCAAGCTTAGCGTTCATTAACTCGCCATTCCCATCTGCACATACCACATACCGCCTCACCTACCTGATTACACGTTTTATTTTTCCCTTCTTTCTATTTCCTGAGCATCTACTCAACCTTTAATGTTCAGTCACTAAGAAGCATTGTCATCTCTTCTTTCTTTTCCCACTGACCTCACTTTTTCCACGCAAGGAGTACTAGATGATTTGATGTTTAAGGATGACATTGAGGACTGTGTGTGTGAGTGTGTGAGTGTGTGTGTGGGGGGGGTAGGACCACTCATAAGCTATAGTCAGAGGAAAAGAACCACAACAAAACGAACATCTGTGTGCCCGCCACTCAGCCTAGTAAGCAAGGCCGACTCCTTTGCAGGCATCTGTAAGTCAGTCCCTCCCAGACTTATTCCTTCAGACTCCTACTGGGAATTTTGTACTTGTCATTTTATTTATTTCCTTCATAGTTTTCCCACCCTCATGTCTTTCCCTGTGTATTATCTAGTTGCACATGATTTTGAACTTTATATAAACAGTTTCATACTTTATATTTTCTGAGCTGCTTTTTGCTCTCGAAATAACGTTTCAGAGATTCATCCACTCTTTTGTCCTTTCTGTCATGCGTTCATTTTTCACTGCTGTATACTTTTCCATTTGTTGAATAAAGCATTGGGGGGGGTTTTTGTTCTTTTTTTAAATCCATTATTGCTGGTAAAGGGCATTTCTGTGATTCCTAGTTTTTGCTATTAAAAATTGTATTAATATGGCCAACTCTGTATGGCTGTCTTGAGGCAACGGGAAGATTCTCCAGGGAACACGCCCAGAACTGAAATTGCTGGGCGGACTCACGCATGTCTTCACCCGTGTTTGGTAACGCAGAATCGTTGTCTATCTAGAGTGATTGTATCAAATTGCACTCCCACCCAGCAGAAGTTGTCGGGAGTGAGTGTCCCACTTACATGTGTCATTTGATTATCAGACTTCAATTTTTGCTAATTGGGCAGATGTGAAATGACATCTCAGGATCATTTTATTTTACATTTCCCTGACGACTAGAGACGTTGAGTTTCTTTTTGTCTGCTGATCAGTCATTTTTTTCCCCTGTCTATTAAATAGGATCTGTTTCTTGCATGTTGTTCCACTGAGTTGTTTGTTCTCGTTGATTTGTAATTTATTGCATATTCTGAAAAGTAACTCATTGTCAAGTTTATATGTGCAAATATTTCTCCCTAGCTTTGGCTTATCGTTACACTGTCTGGCTTCTTTTGATAAATTAAAGCTCTTACGTTTCATGAGGATGACTTTATTTTTTGCTTTATCGTACGTATGGTTTCGTGTCTTGCTTAATAAATCTTTCTGAGCTCGAGGCCAGAAAAAGCCACTCTTCTATGTCATCTGAGATTTCTACAGTTTCACCTTGAACCTTAGTGTCTGCACGCCTCCTGGAGTTGAGTTTCCTGGGGGGTCCTAGTTCAAACGTCCTTCTGCGTGGAGGGTGATCCCAGAATCACTCATCGACTGTCCACCCTCCCCTTGCTGAACAGCTGCAGTGTCCACAGATGGACGCCCCGTCCCTACACCTGGCCCTATACCTGGTTCCAGTGCCCATCTCTCTCCTGGAGCTTGACACCAAGACTAGACACCCGTTCAGTCAGGCACATCACCCATTCGTCCTCCGGAGCGTCTTTGCTCGTTCTATGTCTTTGCATTTCCATTTCTGTTTTATAATCAGATTGTCAAGTTTTCCCAGGAAAGGAAAAAAAAAAAAAACTTATGTTTTGAATCATGAGTCTTAATCATCGCTCCCATAGTGTTTTCTACGACGCACGTAAATCTGTGGGTACCTTTATTTATTCCTGGAATCCATATCTTATAGGTAAAGCTTTTCATAGTGCCTGATCCATGGCGAGTTTCTTGAATGAATAAATGAATGAACGAAGGAACGGATGGATGAGTAAAGTCCTCTAGTTGGCTGAGGTTCACGCTGAAACAAAACCCCCAATTCATAGCACAATTACAATGTCCACCTTTGAAAGGATCTTTCATCCCACGAAAGATGGGTGAATGAAGGAGGGGAGCTGTCTTTATCTGAGCACCTACTACGTGCCAGGAACGGTGCCAGGGAGAAAGGGACAAGAGCCACTTTGGAGTCCGGTAACGAGTCAAGCACTAGCTCCGTGATGCATCTTCTCAGGGCGTGGGGCTTGCGGAGGGCTGGGAGTCCCTTCCTGCAGCCCCCTGGGTGTCAAGTCCATGAGTGACGCCCCGTGCTGATCTGCCTGACATCTCGTGTTTGCGACCAAGACACTTCGAAGGTGGCAGCTCCATGCAATGAGGTTTGCAAACAGGCTAAGGAAATCCACGAAAGGACCACACAGTACGGCGAGCAGCCTCGAGCGGCCCACTCCCTCCTGCACGACGTTCGGTCTCACGGACAGGGGCCCCGGGGTGGTGACAGGGAGAGGACAAAGGCTGCCCTGCTCAGGGGCTCGGAGGATTCTGCGTGGGAAGGGGAGACAGCACAGCGGGGAAGGGAGAAGGCTTTCGCTCCCGCGAAAGGCTGCCTGAAAAGTCATTATGGGCTTTTAAGTGAATTCTCGGTTATAATTATCCTAATGGCGCTAATAAGTCTGCAATTTAGAGCTCGATGTTCTCGTGTGTCAGCTACCGCCAGGCCTCCGTCTCTCTCCTTCCCTTTGAGAGACACGATGCGGAGGGCGCTTGCTATGGTGAATCCGGCCGATTTCTCACTCAACAGGGTTGGGATCCTACAGCACATTTAAGGCCAACTCAGCTGCCGGCGTGCAGCTCCCAGCCCGCAGCACCCAGAGGGGTCTCCCCTGGACTCTGCCAACCGTGGGCCTCAAATGACAGCAGCAGAGACTGCTCCGACAGGGACAAGTCACTAGGGTAGACGTGGCCCCAGCAGATTCGGAGTCAGATCCTGCATCGGCCTCGGAGCAGCTGGGGAACGTCAGGAGGGCCGGCTCCCTTCTCGTGCCTCAGTTTCCCCATCTGTAGGATGGGGACAACACCCGCCTCCCAGGGTTGGCAGAATAAACGATCGTGTGTATAGAAGTCCCTGCTCACCCTGCCACAGGCTTCCCCATCACAGCCAGATCCTGTGTGTACAGACGAGAGGAAACGGATAAACGAGTCGTCCGATGTCACTTAGCTACACAATGGCTAACAGTGAGCCACCATGATGTGGCCAGGAGAACACCGAAAGGGCTCTTTGTGACGGCGGAAAGGGACTTCACCGTGCACCACCTGTGTGACTCTGAGCGAAGTATTCTCTGTCCTTGTCCCACTGCCTGGCCTGCTGCTCCCGTAGGTCCTTCCTGGCAAACACACTCAGCTTCTTCAGGGCTCTGTTCAAACAGCCACCTCTTTGGGGAGGGTTCCCGGCACCCTCCCCCAGCTAGCCCATCTCCCCCTCTGCACCCCACGCCCTGCCTGGGCGCTCTTCCTCGTGGCCTTTGCCACCTGACGTAGAAACCTGTTTATTCATTCTGGTCTGTCTCCTCTAGTTAGAATGCAGCTCTCTGGGGACACAGGTGTATGTTCTAGTCACTGCTGTCCGTCCGTCTGCGTCCTAGACCAGCTGGCACAGACCAGGGCACCGTGCACACATACATTCCAACATCGCACAGGCTCGGTGCCCAGAAGAACGAACGTTTCTTAACTCTTCTCACTCCCTCTGGGAAAGGGAACGCCTCCCGCCCAGGTAATGTGGAGACAGCTGGTGTCACTATTACAAGCCCAGCACGGCACAGGGATTGTGGGGGAAATGTCGGTCAGTGGCTGTGATGGTAACGGCCATCCAGCCCCGCTGGCCGGGGTGCGCCTTTGCAGCTGCCCCTGCGCTAACAGCCTTTGTCGGTGGAGGAGGAGGATTTGGGTCAGCGCGGCCCAGGCCAGGCTGCAGATGAGAAGCACGTGGGCAGCTCTGCGCAAACACAGCTGCCCAGCCCCCCTGCTGCGGTCGTTCTGACCCGCATCGCTGGGTGGGGGCCAGGAGGCGGCGCATCGAGTGACTGGGGTAGCCGTGGTGTTTCCTGCCAGGGAAGAGGCAGCTCCAGAGAGAGAGAGAGAGAGATGTCACGATGCCAGCGTTTCGTGGGAGGTCATTGCACTGTTAGAAGGAATACACACTTCCTGGAGAAGAGGGGGCTATAAACAGCACAATGGGAAGTGAGGGAAAGTGGGGAAGAAATAGTGACCACAGAGAGCTCGCTGGCGAGGAGCCGGCAGCTTCGTGGGAGAGGACTCACGCCAACCTCATCCCTACAGGGGACACCAGTGACCCGAGGGGGCCCTTGTAGTTCTACCTTTAAGCCCGTGAGTTTTGGGCAGCAGCCGGGGGTGAGGGGGAGGTGAATGCTTGCAAGACTGTTTGCATTTGTGACTGTTTAATCTTTGAATGATGACCCTTGCAGGTTTTATGTTGTAACGCTAATAAGCAAACACATGACTTCCTTGAACCTAATTGTGTGTGGAGTGTTTACACAACACCATGAATGCCCACAGTACAGAATCCTGAGGCTTAGAGTGAAACCCGGCGGGTAAACAGACTTAAACTCATTTCATGTTTGCAATAATATAAGTGTCTACACAAATAACTGGGCTGATATTTCCTTAGTAAATATCTAGATCATGCTGTCCAATCCCGTAGCCATTCATCGCCTGTGGCCATTCAGATTTAATTAAAGTCGCATGGAAAATTTCATGCCCCAGGTTGCACGAGCCACAATCCAAGTGTTTCGTAGCCACATAGGGCTGGGGCCACAGGATCGAACAAGCCAAGAAGAGAACGCTTCCATCGTCACGGACGCGTCTCTGACCAGGGCTGACGTACGTTTTCTGGACGTACGTGTTTCAAGCAGATTACAGCTGGGGTATGAAATCCTACAACCGACGCTAGGCACCCAGAAAAGGGCCAAATCACAGAGCTATGTCTTTGAGGAAAACGAGTCTCATGGCAAGTGTTTCTAACGTTTTCATGACCTTGGATATTAAACAAGAGCCTGTAAATTATTGAGAGAACAGTATCAACGCACTGAGCAGATAATAAAAGAAAAAGTGGCTTAGGACAGATGCGTGGAAGATTTTTTTTTTTTCCCAAAAAAAGTGGTTGTGCTTGGGCAGGGAACGGCTCATCATCGCCCCCCTCGTGAGGACGGCCGTGCCTGCCACAGCCCCTCACTGCCCCTCACAGGGGGAAGGGGGGTGGGGAGCCCCAGCATTCCGTGAGCGTCTACACTGCTCTTCCCTGAGGGAGAGAACAGCGTGCTGACTCCGAGGGCGCTTCTCACCTGGACGCGCCCTTCCCCCTGACTTGCCACACGAAAGACAGGCTTACAGAACGGACGGAACGCCCCACCCCAGCGTCTACACCTGGGAACCCGGCCTCTGTCAAACCTGGCCGAGTGACACGGGGCGAGCGAGCTGTCTCATCTCAGCTCTCCGAGCTCCCGCGTCTCGTGGGGACACGAACGCGTCTCTACCCGAGGGGGCTGTTCTCACGGGGAAGCGACACGATGCGTGCGGAGCGCGGGACACCGCACGGCCTCGTAGCACACGCGCCGTGGGCCGTCCGCTGTGACGTGTGCGCGTGTGTCTGAGGGGTGCGACAGGCCATCCCCGGCCCCGGACCCCACGTCGCTGCTCGTCCGCTGCTGGTCTCCCTCAGTCTCTTCGTGGGTTTCTATGTGTGCCTGTGGGTTTGCTCACCCATAAATTACGTGAGCGTTTGTCCTGAGGAGCCGGGGTGCGACCCACTGCCAGAGCCCCGTGAATGCTGCTGCTTCTCTCCATCATCCGAGGACGGGAAACCGTTTCAGTTTCCCGGTGAAGGTCAAGACCGAAGTGCGCCAGATTTAACTGCAAATGGACTCACCTCCACCCTGCCCTCATCGCCTGTCCCCGCCCCTGTGCCCACGCCACATGGGGGGGGGGCGCCCGGCTGCCCAAGAATGCTGGGGGGCTGTGGGCAGCTCAGTGGGAAAGGATGGAGAACTCGCGGGGTCCTCACCTTCACCCCCCGGAAGCCCTGGTTGGCGGCCACCACCCCCGACCCCCCCACCCCGCGGGACTGGGGCACTGGGAGAAGCACCTGCGGCCACCTGCGCAGATGACCACGCTCTGGGCCGTCCCGCCGTCCACCCCCGCAGCACCAGCCCTGCGCCTATACCAGGGGCTGCTCGCGACCCGCTCGGTTTCGTGACACCCAGGGAAGCAGGCGGGTGAGGGGCGGGAGACCCTCCGACGCCCCTGGGTGGAAAGGGAAGAGGAAGGCCTCGCAGGGGGCGCCCGGGATGTTGGATCCCCAGTTTCACTTTGCTTCGTCCTGTTGTTGCTCACTGTACCTTCCTTCGCACAGTCCCACAATCTGCCCCCTTTCACCTTCCCGCCCCACCCCCAACCGTCTCTGGGGACCCCTGTCACAGCGCTCGCTGCTCCCCACAAGCCCCCTTCTCCTCCGAGGACATTCATCCTCACGGGGGGGGGGGGGCTGAAAGCAACGTCATTTGACCAAAACAATTCTCTCTAAAGGCCTAGTGAGTAGCATGTACCGGCTCAAGAAGGTTTTGAAAGAAAAGTTGGCTTTACCCTAATCAGATCCCTTTTTGATGCGTTTCAGACACTTAATAACTCAGATCCCATGTCAGGAGGCGGGGTGCGAGGCACTGCCTTGCCACTCCTTGGTGCCTGACGTTGAGCTGGCTCCTCGAACCTGAGCCCCAGTGACTCACGTGTGAAATGCAGCCTTTCAACCCTCATCCTCCGAAGGGCCCTTCGGCCCTCTGCTTCCGGGACCTGTGAAGTGGAGGGAGGCCGTGAACCTGGAGAGGCCCGGCCGTGAACCTGGGGAGCCCCAGCCGTGAACCTGGAGAGGCCTGGCTGCTCCTGTGCCCCTCATTTTGCACAAGACGCTCCCGGATTCGCAGACAGCTCCAAGACATGGTGTGCTCAGCCTCCCCTCCTCCCCTGCCGCCCTCGGCCCAGGGTTCTCTCCCTTCTCCAGCACCCGGGGGTCTCTAACTCCCGATGGGACCAGGTCCAAGGGTTTCTACAGCTAGATCCTGAACTCTCGTCTCCACCTCCTCTCATTCCGGAAACAGCCTGCCCAATGCCCCTCGAGCCAGGAGGTACACTGGTTTTTCGTGCCCAGCATTGCTCCAGCTTTTGACCTTGAGGCAAGAAAGTCAGGCTGTAACGGACAAGAGCAGATGATCTATAACGGTGAGGACGAATTGTCCATGAATACGCCAGCCCCTCCCTCTGCCTGTGCATGTATGTCGGCCAGGGGCTGGCGAGCACGAGTCAACAGCCTTCAAACGTTTACGGAGCGTTTCTGCAAATTGCTTCACGGCTTACAGAGCACAGTTCACGCGCCGAATTAGTCACGGTTCTGCCGGTGACAGAGACCTAAAACCAGTACTGTCTAACACGGTTAGAAAAAAAAAAAAAGTGTGTGCCTGCATGCATGCTTGTGTGTGTGTGTGTGTGTGTGAGTGTTGAATTGGGTTTAAGGGAAGGATACAGTTCAAAGAAACAGCAGAAAAACAGAGGGTAGGAGCCTGGAGACTTTGATACTGTATCAGTCGCGGCGATCTAGATGAACAGAAACCATTGCAGGTCTTTTTAGCGGAGGATATTTATGTCATAATAAAAAATACAGATAGATTTGGTCTCTGACCCCTGACGCAGAGCTCTGAAACCCCTTGGAATTTCCTGAGCGATAGCAGTGTCTTTTGTTCTGATCGGGCGACTCTTGGCGGGCTCCTGGATGGCTTCAGGAAGGTCGCCAGAGAGACCGAGCTTTGAATAGAAGCTTGGAACTTTCCGTTCTACGCCCGCCCTCCCAGGAAGGGCGAGGGCTGGAGACTGAGTTAAAATAGATTGTGCCTATGTGAGGAAGCGTCCACAAACACCCCTAAATGACAGGGTTGGGAGACGCAGCCACTTGCTGGGGGGATGGTGCACCCCAAGTGCATAGGGGCAGGAGCTCCTGGGCGTCAGACCCTCTGGCTCCCATCCCAGGAACCCCTGCACCTGGCTGTTATCCGTATCTTATGTTATATTCTTTACAGTGAACCAGGAAACACAAGAGTTTCCCTGAGTTCTCTGAGCCGTTACGGTGAGTTGTTAGAACTGAGGCAGGGATCGTGGGAACACTTGACTTAGGACAAGTCGGACGGTAACCTGTGGGTAACCCGGGGATGCACTACTGTGACTGGCATCTAGAGGAGGGGGCCGTCTCGTGGGACTGAGCCGCCCTTGACCTGTAGGTCTGCCCTAACTCCAGGCAGGCAGGGTCAGAACTGAGCTAACTTGTAGGACACCCACTTGTGACTTCTGAGAATTGAAGAATGGCTTGGTTTGGAAAAACTCACATATTTGGCAGCCAGAGTATTGATAATAAGGGGGTAGCAGAAAAGTAGTTTGCTTTTAGTGTTTGATACGGGGAAGCAGTGATATACGAGTCAGGGAATGGCTGGAAATCCTAACAGACAGGATGAGCAAGGCCAAGGGCAGGCAGCGCACCCCTCCTCGGGCTAGATGGAAAACCGGGAGACGCAGCGATACGGAAGTTTAGAAGTGGGGACCCTGCAGTGGGAGCTGGAACCGAGGCGGGGGCCGTCCCGTTAGACGCCAGGACAATAAGACGACCGGGCTAACTGGCACTAAAGCTCCTGGCCCCAGAGACAAAGAGCGCGGGAAGCAGGACGTCCACCTCTCTGCCGTGCAGAACGGAAGCGAAGGGTCTGAGAGGAAACGGGAAAGGACCGGCTTGGAAGCCTCGGCTGTCCTGGCTCCTTCTGGAACATTCCCCTTGGAGTTAGCTGTTCTTAGGGCTGCACTGGTTCTCTGCGAGGGTCAAGCTCCCTAGGCAGGGCGTGCGATGGCCTCCTCTTATTTCCGTGATCCTTCTGGATGCTGCTCAGCTGTGGCCGAGGGACCAAGGTGCAGGGTCATTAAGGCAACTGCTAGGAGCTCCCCTCCCCCACAGGACCACTACAGACGCATGGTCTCGCTGGGGGGCCTGGGAGGTGGTCTCGATTCTCAGCTTTCATTTGCAAACAAAGACGCCCGAGTTCCTCAAGCTGGAATAATTCTCCACACATTCTGTGACGGTCGAGAGCTACTTGGAGTCACGTGACTTTGGGTCTGAATTATGGCTTGAGACTTCGCGGGCTGAGTGACCTTAGACAATCTGACCTATGACCTCATGCTCAGTGCTCTTATCTGTGTTAAGGGAATGTCCACGTTCACCTTATAGCGTTGTTAGGAAGATCCAGACACACACACACACACACACACACACACACACACAC
>PVKZ01005754.1:0-46945 GCA_004027375.1 Macroglossus sobrinus
CAGCGCCACGGCTCAGGAGATGCTCGCCCAGCAGGGGGCTGAAGGCTGGACATTTGTCTGGGGCAGTGAGAGGGTGGCGGGTGACCTGTGGGGACGGTCCTCACTTCCCCTGCGGGAGGCTCTGCAGCAGTAGCACCTGGCCAGCTCGCGCAGGTAGCTTCTGTCTAGAGCAATCGCTGGATGTCGCTGAGGTCTGCTCCCCGTCGCCTGGCACCCCGCGTGGAGGCCACACTCGGTGCTTCATCAGAACCCTTAAGAGAGGACCTGGGGGGACGAGAGGACAAGGGGGGACGAGTGACATCAAGCTTCTCTGAAGTGGCCCCGCCCACCTCGAGGGCGCCACTGGGGTGATCGCTTAGGGGTGACCAGCCCTTTCCCTGCCCGGCTCCTTCGTTGCCTTAAGGGGCTCTGTGTGCTGTGTGTTTGCAAAGTCAGCCCCGGCTGTCTGACAGCCCAGTGTCACAGCTCCCGCCCTGTCCCCACAGCACGTGCCCCTTCCTCCCGGAGCTGTCGCGCTCTCCAAGCTGAGAGGTAAGACGCCACCCCGAAACGTGGCGATGCCGCCGGCGCCGAGCGCGCGCGCAGGTCCTGCCCAGAGTCTCCCGGGCGCCGCCGGGCGCGTGGTGTCAGGCCCCAGGTCCCGGGCAAAGGGCCGGCACGTGTACATAAGGTCGTTGTTCTGAATCCACGCATGAATCCTTCCATGTCCACTCCTGGCACGTAGTAAACGGACTGTGAGTAAATGAGTGAGTAAACAGTCAGTGCAGAGAGTGTCTGTGCGACAAGGTGTGTGACGCGAGGTGAGAGGCAGAGCAGGGGAGACGCTCACGCAGAAGTGGGGCGTGAGCTGCTCCGACGCGCAGATGCAGTTCAGAGCAGGGTGGACGGATGGGGGTGAGGATGAAGGGCGCAGCTGTGGATCCGGGCACGTTCTCAGGCGTGACGTGGCCTCCTTGGGCCAGACATCTCAGCTCCGAAAACGTTCGCTGAGGACCTACTGTGTGCTGTGGAGGCTCTGTGCATTCAGAGATGAGCCCCCTTCTGACTCTGGTAGGATGAGGGAATTACCCAGAGGAGACCAATCATGACAGCTCAATGCAGAATACCCCGATTGCTCCAAGAGGGGCTCATGCCTGCATTCTGGGGGCTCCAGGGGGGTTGAGAGCTTGAGCATGTCCCACGCATGATAAAATGCAGAGCCTCCCAGCGCAGTTAAGGAAGCCATAAGCTTCGATGGCGGGGCTCTGTTCACAGAACGTAGATGGAGTCTTCGGGGCTGCTCACGTCTGAAGCGTGACTCAACGGAACAGATGTTGGGGCCTTGTATGGAAAATCCCATGAGGTGTCAGGATGGGCCTCACATGGGGACACTGACGAGAGCCAGCAGATCAGGGCCGGGAAAGCAGGGCCTGAGTGTGAGGAGCCAAGAGCTGCCATTTTGCTGGAATGGGGACACACACACCCCTGAGACAACTCGCACCCACTGGGAGGGCCGTGACCGTGGGGCAGAGGGGTCCGTGTCAAGCCGTCAAGCGGTGGGGAGTTAGAAATGCTGTGTGGACAGGTCAGTGGCTGTGTCATTTTTAATAGAGCAGCAACATCACTTACTGTGTTCCAAAGTGTGCACGGTGGGCCTGGTTTTAGGGAGCTCTGTGATGAGTTTGTCTTTTGGTTTTTTTTTTTTTTTTGGTTGGTGTTTTGTTTTATGGTAAAGCAGCACAATTACTTTAAAAAAAATTTGTAGGAAGAACTATCAACTCCCCTTGTCCCTTCTACTCCACACCTTCCAGCCCTTGTCCACCTGCAGAGGGATTTGCTCTGCTGTGACTGGAACAGACATGGTTCCTTTTGTAAAACTAGCACATCATGAACTTGTTTCTCTTTCAATTATCATCTGAATTTCATTTTAGAGGCTGAAGAACATGCTGTACTTTTCAAAATCCAGAAACTTTTCTATCATAGATAAAGACTCCACAGACGTCATTGTGGAGAGCTTTTCGGGGAAATCTCTCTCTTGGCTTCCTTTTCTTTTTCTTTTTTATAAATCGGTCTCAAAATTCCCAGTTTAGAATGAACCTAAGTTTTCACTCTCATTTTTCCAAATGGTAACATTTTATGCAACCTTGATATCTCAATCACCTGGTTCTGTTCATCTGTCACCTATGTGCTGATGAAGCCAGAATATGATCCTTGGGCACTCTTTTTCCTGTCTGCCACCTGTTACAGTGAGTGAGTGTCACTAGGTCTTCGGCCCTGGGACAGACCCCTCCCAGCTCCTGGCTGGCTCCTGTACCTGCCGTCAACACTTTACTGAATTTCTCTTTTGCTTTAAGGCTCTAATACGGTTCAGCACAGAGCTATTCCAGAGCCTTTCATTTTATTTAAATTTTTCATCCTCTTTTCTCATTTTTTTTACATGTTTTATTTTTTAAAAATATTTTATTAAAATGCCCAGATTACTGACTTTTGAGGCATTCCCTTAAATCCTGCCCAGAAGGGAAGTACCTCACCTGGCTCTTGTCCCAGCCCTGCCCCACGGGGCTGGTTGAGTGTCCTCACAGCATGGCCGCTGGCCTCTCCCGGAGCCAGTGATCCAAGAGTGAGCAGGTCTTCCAGCCCAGCCTTGGAAGACCCTCCACCACTTCGGCAATATCTTACTGGTTAGACAGGCCAGTCTTTTCCAGTGTGGAAGGGATGACATGGGGACATGAACACCAGGAGACAAGACTCATGGGGCCATCTTGGAGGCTGGTTCCCACGCTGGCCTCCTGCCTTGTCCACAGTCTAAAACCGAAACTCCGGTGCCATCTTCCTCTTCTCCTCCTCCACATCCCCACCCTCGGACCCTGAGCAGCACTGGCCCAGGGCTGGAGGACTGAGGCCCATGCAGGTCCCACTCACAGTTCATTGGTCTAGGGAGAAGCAGCCAACGCAGTCAGAATTTCTTAATTTGGGAGAGTGGATCCTGAGTGGGTGGTGGTTGCCAGCTGGGTGGAGAAGTCAGCCATGAGACAAGAGAGCTTGTCCCAAGCCCAGTGAAGCCCGGCACCCTTGCTCTGCTCCTCCATTGCCTGGGTTTCAGAGCCCATAAACTCCCCCTTCCTCCCAAGCCTGTTGGAGTCGGGCTTCTGTCTCTTCTTCACCTCTTCCTTGCTGGCCTTCTGTGGAAGATGATGCTAGGGAGACATTTCTGAGTGTGGCCAGTCTACCTCCATCTGAGTCACTTTGGCTTTTGTCAGTGCCTGGGTTGGGTCCAGGGACCTGGCAACCTTTCAGTCCCAAGCAAACCAGATGGCTGGTCACCCCTAGCTTTAGGTTTCTTGTTTCATCATCCAGTGCTGTGAAACACCACCGCCCGCCCCCAGAATGCAGTGGCCTAGAACAATATTATTTTGTTCATGAATCTGCAGTTTGGGTAGGGCCAGCCCATCTCTGCTCGGTGTCAGCTGCGGCAGCTCAATGACTGGGGTGACAGCGTCATCAGAGGGCTCACCTATGCCCGTGTCTGGCTCCTGAGTGCAGGTGACCCAATCAACTCAGGCTGGAACAGTGAGGCCCTCAGCATCTGTAGCTCTATGTGGTCCCTGCAACCTGGTGGCTTCAGGGGCAACTTGACCTGTTGCTCAGAGATCCCAGGGGCATGTCCCAAGAGGGGGAGCTCTATCAGCCCAGACATCACTGCTGAAGCAGTCACAGGCTCCCCGGATTCCAGGGGAGGAAAACAGACACCATCCTCCACGGAGGGGTGTCAGCCTCACCCCCAGGTAGTGGGAGATGCTCACCCACAGGGCAATGCAGCCATCTTTGGGAAATCTACTTGGCTGCCCCTTGTCCCTTGCCCCAGAAAATTAGGGGAGAGAAACCTAATCAGCCAGAGTCCATTCTTCCTCCTCCACGAGGTTCACTGAGTCCCTGCAGTGTGCTCGGGACTGGGCTGGGGGCTGATATCTCATAATGCAAGTTCATTTATTTAAAGAAGGCCTGGGTCAGCTTCTGATGCCGGGAGAGGAACAGACCCCAGCACAGCTGTGGATGGCAGCAGCACCTTGGACTCTGAACTTAGGAACGGTAAGAGGGTGGGAGAGGCAGGAGGGAGAAAGGAAGGGAAATAATGCTGCTGTTACTTTGAAGCTTCCTGGATAAAGATGATAGGACCCCAACACCCCTCATCTGGATGAGGGCTTTAGGGCAGGGGTCCCCAACCCCTGGGTCGTGAACCTGTTAGGTTCTGTGGCCTGTTAGGAACTGGGCTGCACAGCAGGAGGTGAATGGCAAGCGAGGGAAACTCCATTTGCATTTGCAGCCACTCCCCAGTGCTAGCATCACCGCCTCAGCTCCACCTCAGATCCTCAGATATTAGATTCTCACAGGAGCACTGGTCCCTGGTGTCAGAAAGATTAAGGACCGCTGCTTTCGGGGTTTCAAAGCACCTGCCCTCACATCACTCTATTTAATTCCAAAGTGATCCTTGCATCAGTGCCCACAACAGACTGCAGTTTCTCCAGTGTCTAGTTCCTCCCCCTGGCGGTGAGCTCCTCTGAGGCAGGCCTATCCTGCAGGCATCATGGAGGCTTTGGCGCCCAGCGCAGAGAACCCAGATCCCGTCTTCCCATCGAACCCTGTGTTTTCTGCAGGAGTTGGGTTATTCTGCAGGTATCGGCAATATGGAGTATTGGGGCTGTTTAACTGTAGTTTCCCTCCACTCCAGCTGTTGCAAGCACTTTCTGAACTTGTGTGAATTAGAAGGAATCAGGCCCTCCTCCAGGCTGTCATGGCCTGTCCCTGAGCCTGAATTTCAGTCCCCCACCTTGGCCAGAGCCCTTGGGCAGGGCTCAACCTGTAGAACCATCATTTAAGGGAGGCAGCCGGTGGCTTAGGAGAATCCTGCCTTGTCTCCTAGGAGCTAACAGGTCAGATGCTGGAACCCACTTACTAGGACAGCAAAAGGGGCGCTGAAGCCGGGGCTTCATCTTACCGGCTGTAGCGCCACCTAGTGGGCACATCTGGGCCTGCGTGGACCGCAGTTCTTTCTGGCCCAGAAACAAAACCAGCAAAGCAACTTACCCACCCTGTGAGTCTGGACTTCTGAATCCCAGTCCACAGCCCAACCGGCTCTCCCATCCAGCTCAGTGTGCACGCCCCACTGCCGGCTCAATGCCAAGTCCGCACACCTTCACCTTGGATCAACAGGGATGCAAATCAAGATTTTTCCCTTGACTGCTGGCCCCTGTACCCATATTTGTGCAGAGAAGAGGGTATTATAACAAAGCAGAATGCAGCAACCCAAATGGCTGTCAAGATGGTGGACACTGACTCTATGGGGTCTTAACGTGATGGAGAAAAGGAACTTGATGGACTAGGAGCATCTCTAGCAAGCATATTAAAAAACAATGTATGTGTGATTCCAGTCACTAAAAGAAAGAAACCAAAACCTGACCTATTATTCACAGATTACTTTGCAAATGTATGGGGAGGATGGTGAGAGGGCTGGTCAGGGCACGGCCTCTGGGGAGCAGGGGATCTGGGAAGGGCTGAAGAGGTCTTTCCTTTGACACACCCTCACTGTACATCTTTTTAAGTTTTGAAGACACGAGGTAAATTAAACAATGATCTCCTGTTGCCAGCGTGAGTCCCTGCTGCTCTCCCAATCGCTTTAAGGAGGGGCGGCCCTGGCCTCCTGACCCCGCTTTGCCCCCTCCCTGGGCTACCAGTGGCTCCTTGCCATCGGGACTCCTTGTCAGACTCCTGCAACCTCCTCCCTCACACCTGACACCTGAGACAGCTCTGACTGTGGCTGCCAGCCCTCCCCATACCGTCCTTCCCAGCCAGGGGACCTTGAAGAACTGCCTGTGTGGCATTGCCTCTCCTGTTGAAGACCAGGGCTGGTTTTGATTGCTGGCCACCCCCCTGTCGGGCCCAGGCTCTTTCCACGGTGTCCCTTTCAAGTGTTGAAAGTAAGTATTGCGATAACCTATAGTCCATATAGGTGTTGCAAGAAGTTGAATCAGGACCCGGATTTTGACATTCTAAAGCAGTTTCCACCAGCACAGGTGATTTTGTTGGGTTTTCAAGGTAGCTGGGGGGACATAACAGGCTTGGTGAGATCCCACTGGGGCCATTCCTGGCCTGGCAGGGCCTTGCCTGGATGAGCAGACAGCAGTCATTGCCAGTGAGTCCATCTTAGGGAGGAGCAGGAGATAAGAGGGGCCTGCCCACCTGGGCAAACATTTGCTGGGGATGCTTTGTTTGCACTCCTGCAGTATCAAACTGTCACCTTTACAAGCAGTTTGTTTGAATGCTCATTTCCCTCAGCCTCCATCTCACCCTGGAAAGAGGCCGCTCCTCGGGGGCCCTTACTACCCTCTAGAACCCTCTGCCAGCCTCTAGAACCCCCTCCACCTCATCCCCACCTGGCCAGCCTTCCCTCCAAGGAAGCCTGGTCTGAAGCTTACGCTCCTCCAGGTGGATCCCGGCTGCCTGTAAGCCCCTGGGATCCTGCCAGACTCACAGAAATCCCCTCCACCTTTCCAGTCCTCTCTGCTTAGCCCCACCCCAAGTTCAAGGTGGACAGCTGAAGTCCACCTCCCTCAGGCAACAAATATTAGAGACGTATTTACTGAGTACCTAGGACATGCCAGGTTCTGCAGAGTGCAGACAGAGGCCCTGGTGAGGGGCGCCCTAGCCTGCCCCCCATCTTCCCTTCCTCTTAAGTCTTCCAGCAGCACCGGCTTCCACACCTTGATCTGCCCCCTCCCGCTGCTCTTGTGTGAGCTGTGTCTGTCCTGCTTCAGTCCCTGGACTGGGAGGCAAGGCCCGAACCTGCGCTCACATCTAAGTGCCTGTCTTCTCACGCCAGCACCTGGGAGCTGGGACTAACAACACCTCAAGGAGCAGCAGCAGCAGCAAATTACCCGCTCGGTTCTGATTTCACAGCCCAGAAAGCGGCGCCTGACTGGGCTGTGCCAAGAAAGGCAATTAAAAAAAAAAAAAACCCAGAGCGTGCTGGGGATTTATCCAGCAAACTGGCCCACAGGCCACCGCGGAAGCCCGCCCCTGACTTCTGGGCCTCAGCCCGCGTTTGGAGAGGAGTGGGGGTCGGGGGGGAGGGGAAACAGATGCAGGGGCCCCCGCGAGGCGGCCTGGGAGTCTCGGGGGGGGGCGGGAGGGGTGCATCCTGGGCTCGGGTCCTGGGTCCTGGCTGTGCTCGGTGACCTGCAGCCAGTCCCCTCCCCTCCTGGGTGGGGTTTTCTTAGGTGGGGACGCGGGGAATAACACCGCCTGCTTTCCAGACGCGATGGCTTTGCACCAGGAGGGCCCCGCAAAGCCGCTACGGGCCTCGGGCGAGGCACAGCGGGCGGACAAAGAGGGGCGGGCACGGGGGCGGCCTCGCGGAGGGCGGAGCCTCGGGGCCGGGCCGGGGTCCCCCTCGCTCCCCCCGGCCGGGTGGGGCCCCGCTGCCGCGGCGACCGCCGCCACTTCCGCCCGGCGCTGCGCGCATCGCTCCTCCCGACAGCCCGGGGTGGGCGGGCGCGTCTCGAGGCCTCGTCTTACCGACCCGCTGTCCCCATAGTTTATTGATTTTACAGAAGTTTGGTTTTACCACTGATGCGCGTCCTTTCCGTGGGAAAGGACGCGCGGCCGCGAGGCCTGGTGGCCCCCGCGATCGGGAGTTCCCGGCCGCCGGCGCCCCCCGCACCGCGGGGGCCCGGGCACCGCAGGCTCCCGGCTGCTGCCCGCGGCGGCCGCCAGAGGGCGTTCGGCCTCCTGCGGGAACCCCGCCGGGCGCGGGACACCGCCCGGGCTGGGGGCGCCCGGGGTCCGCGAACCGCCTGCCGCGCCAGCCCCGCGCAAGGCGGGGCCGGGCCGGGGCGTGCGCGTCCCTCCCCGGACAGTCCTGTCGTGTCTGTCCCAGGCCGGAACTTCCAGAGGCCACCAAGGCGCAGAACCCAGTTGAGTGGCTGTGTGACCTCGGGACAGGTGCTGGCCCTCCCTGTGCCTGGGTTTCCCGCCTGTGGATGGAGAGGGCGCACTGGTCGTGTATCCGAGGCTTCCCGGAGCGGATGGACTTGCCCGAGCAGGCACAAATGACAGACTGCAAACTGCCTTGTTACTGGAATTTAAAATCAAAAGGCATTTGAGGGTGGGAAGCAGTGTTCTGATTCCCAAGTGTACTTGCTCCCAACGCTGTGATTTTTGTCACTACTCAGTGCAAGCCTGGGACAGCATGAGCGGACCTTTCTTGAAGCATCCTCAGTAAAGACCGACCTGGCCGACCCAGAAGACACGCATCTCCTGGTAAAAATGGGTACGAAGCCAAGGGCAGGAGTGTGACTCGGCGGAGCTGGCTCCGGGCTCACCTGACAGGTGCCGGGAACAGGCCGCAGAGGACCCAGTTTTTTCCTACTCCTGCTATATCCTCCCCAGTAGGGAGTCAGGACTCTGCCCCACCCAGCCTGGAAGTACTAAAGCTGGACCTCGTCCTGCCTCAGTTTCCCCTCTTGCGCCCCCATCACCTAGGACGGATTCTTTGGCTGCTCCAAATTCTTCAACTGAAAGAGAACTGGAGACCATACAGGGAGCCGCCTCGCTAGGTGTGCTGGCCAAGGCCACCAGCCCTGCCTGGAGTGGGTGCTCCCTGTGGGGATTCCAGCTTGGAGACACCCACTCATTCCTCACTTCTACCTACACACCCCCTGCAGCATTCCCAAACTCTGGGGCATCTCTCTGGACTTGGGGGCAGGGCAGAGAAAATAGCAGCTCACACTCCAGGACTCCATGTGAAGTGGGGACCACGCCTTGGTCCACCAGCCTCAGGCCACCGTGAGGCATAGAAAGGCTCATGGTGTGGGCTGGCCACATAGGCCTCGTCTTTCCCTTGGCCACTTGTTCGCAGATACCACTGCTCATCCATGTCTCCTAAATCCACTGCACTTAGTGAATTTAATTCTGCACTTTGTTATTAATTCTGAAGAGCTGGGAAAACACAGGCCAGTGAATGCTGGGGTTTGGCAGGGCCCTCTCTCTTCCCACTTAGGTCAGAAGGCTCCGTCCCCAGCAGCCCTGGGCCTCCTCTGGTGGCGATGCCCATGGTCGGCCTGGCCTGAGGGTGAGGACCTGGCCTGAGGGTGAGGGCCGAACCCTGGGAAGCCTGTGGGGGCAGACATGTGACCTGGGGCCACAGGCGGGGACTGTGGGTGCCTGCACCACAGCGCCTGCTTATACTCCCCACCGCTCAGGCCTCCTGCAACTTGGGAGGGCTTAGTGGCCATCAGGAGAGAGGGGCTCCATCCTCCGGGGGGGCACGGGCGGGAGGCACCTCATGCAGCAAGTGTCATGCAGTTCTGGACACTCCCTTTGAAACAGGCTCTCCAGTAGAGGGGCGCTGGGACATCATAACATGTTTCTATAGGACTCGGGGGGGGGTGCTTCTTATTTCCCAATACTGGAGTGAAGAACTCTGACTTGGGGGAAGGGGAGGAGGTAGATAAAAGAAAAGAGGGTCAAATATATGGTGCCGGAAGGAGATTTGACTGTGGGTGGTGAACACACAATGCGATATACAGATGATGTATTATTGACTTGTACAGTTGAAACCTATACAGTTTTATTAACCAATGTCACTCCAATACATTTAATCAGAAAAGTTTTTTCTTAAAAAAATATACAACTCTGACTTTACTATTTACCAGCTGTTATGACCTGGGGCAGGTTACTCGACCTCTCTGAGACTCAGTTTCCTCATCTATAAAGTGAGACCAAGAGCGCCTGGCCTGGAGACCTCCCCTGTGAGCCAAGTCTCTCGGTAAGGCTAAGACAAGTCTCAGGGGAACCCCCTCTGGACACAGCAGATGACAGCTTGCGGCTCTGGGGGCTGTGCGGGTAGCCCAGGCCCTCCGCCCCGAAGCGCCTCGGTCTTTCCTCCACAGTCCCTCTCCCAGCTGGGGTTCCCTCTGGGCTTCCTCAGCCACCTCTTGCCTGTTGTCTGGTGACGTCCCAGCGCATGCTGCCTGTGTGATCGGTGACTGATTAAATGTCAAGGGCCACTGAGGACTCCCGTCTGCGACAGGAACAGATATCCACAAGGATAGAGAGTCTCTCAGCCCAGCCCTCGTCCAGTGTCCCAGCTCGGCCAGGGGCTGCAATGTGCCCGCCTCTTGTGGGCCCCGCCCCTTCCCATGGGGGCTGCTCTGGGGGGCGTCTCAGGCCTCCTCACAGCCCCCGGCAGTCAGCTCTCAGCGAAGAAAGTGTGTTCTGCCCACGGTCCTCCTGCCTCCTCCTTCCCACCCAGCGGCCAGGGGTTCTGACCTCAAGAACCTGGCCTCTAAGAAAAAACCAACCCCCGCCCTACGTTCCTTCCCCTTTCTTCCCTTCTCCCCTTCTCCACACAAGGGGAGAGGGGAGACAGACCCCACGAGGCACCCCACCCCCACGGCTATTCTGATTACTCGAGGAAGCTGCACAGAGCCCGTCAGTTTCATGCTGCAGCCTGGTGTAGGGAGCGTTCAGCTCACCCACATTCATCATCATGATTCTTTGTCGCCTGTTAGTCTCCGGGGCTTCCTTAACGAACCTTCTAGCTGACAGCTGACGCTACCCCTCAGGAAGTGGCATTCCTCTGTTGGAACAGATCATATGATGGGCGAGTGTCCCCTCAACTTCTGACCTAGTTCCTCAAATATTAAAAGCCCCCATGTCATCCAGAGCACCACTGGCATTTCCCCTGCCCCCTCCCAAATGGAAAGAGAGGATCCCTTCCCTTAAGGACAGGATCTGTCCTCAGGAGCCCGCCCCTTCCCCGCCTTCCCCCCATGTGGAGAGATTCTCCCATACCTGAGGTCCCCAACCAGCCTGAGCAGAGGGTGGGCGGAGCTTTGGGACACACCTGGGAGGGTGACGCTCAATGACTCTCCAGGCCTGAGAAAGGGAGGAGCTTTTATGCCACCAGCACCTGTCCCCACTGGATCAGCCAAAGCCACGAGACTCAGAGGAAAGGGAGAATCCAGACACCAGTACGAGGCCCCCAGCACCACACAGGTCCCATCAGGAGAGTCAGGCTGAGCTTGATGGTGAGAACCCCGGCAGCTGAGGGTCATGCTGTTCCAATAAGATGGCCTCACCAGCCGTGGGCAGGCCCCAGGTCACAGCATCCGGGCAGGGCGCTGTGGTGAGCCAGTGCAAGCTCCACTGAGGTGGAACTGAGGTGCATGCCGGAGAAGCCCGGTGTCTGCTCACCCACACTCCCGACCCCGGCTCACCTTCTGCTCCCTGTCACCCTACAGCCCTTCTCCTCAGGGCACCTGGGGTATTTTCCTAGAGCTGATCATTTACCTGGTTCCTTTCCCCACCCTGAGCCCTGAGTTTCTTGCACCTGAGAACCATGTCTTTGTGGTCTCTTTCCTCAAGGCCTCTGCCGGGGCCTGCTCAGAACGTTCGTGAAAAGGAGACGTAAAAGGCGATGTAGAACTGGCTCGGGAGCATCCGTCTTCATTTTCCTGAGAGAGCAGAAAGACTCCAGCATGGCCCTCAGTACCTCAGCAGTGGGGCCCAGGCTTCCGGGCTGTGCCTGAGGTCCTAACACGGGCATCCTTCTCGGCCATGGCAATTAGGGACCTCACACTGGCACTCTGGCCCCTGGAGAAGAGAGGAAGGAAGGTAGTTTTCCTCATGTCCCGTGTGGTCTGGAAGCTGCACGCACGTGCAAGGCTGCACGGCACCCAGGAAGAGACCAGAGCGAGCTCTTGGCTGAAGGGCAGACCTTGCCTGCACTCAGCAGAAACGGGAAAGAGACTGACAGGCTGGAAAAGCCGGGTCAGCCTTGTAACGCTGCCTGGACTTTGAATGTATCCCCCTGATCTACGCATAGTTCCATCAGCAGAGGTATGGAAGTCTTAGTGGCCCGAAATGTTTGAGCACAATCTCTGAACCAATTGTTGACACATGAGTTCAACCTCTCGAAAGGAGGGTTTAAAAATCAAAATGAGAAGCAAAAAAAAAAAAAAAAAAAAAAAAAAAAAAAAAAAAAAAAAAAAAAAAAAAAAAAAAAAAAAAAAAAAAAAAAAAAAAAAAAAAAAAACAAGCAGAAGTAGCAGCAGCTGCACACTGTAGAGAGACAAACGACAAACTCCGCAGAATTGGTCCAAGCAACCAACGAACAAACGAAGAAAAAACAATGGCAGGGGGAGAAATCAGAATCCACAGCTGCTACATTATCTAAAATATCCATGTGTTAATTTAAAAAAAAAATTAATGCAAAGAAAAGGAAAGTGTGACAGGTATTCTTACAAAGAAATCAATGGTCTACGGCCAGGCCACCCTGAATGTGCCTGAATCCATCTGATCTCGAAAACTAAGCAGGGTCGGACCTGGTTAGTACTTGGATGGGAGACCACCTAGGAAGACTAGGTGCTGTAGGTGTAAAAAAAAAAAAAAAAAGCCAATAGACATTCACTGAGGGGCCCAGATGTTGGACTTTGGACTTTGTCTCCTTACCTCTTTCCCCCTATTCTAATTTCTAGGGGTGGGGCCCTGACTGGGCCCCTTGTACACCCGGATTCCTATCAACGGTGGGGGGAGGCGTGGGAGGGACAGAGAATTGTGTAAGACACGGCAGGTAGCAACTACCTCCTTGACCCCATATGGATGAGGATCGGTTCCCAGAGAAAAGAGGGGCGACTGATTCCAGTCTAGGTAGCGTTAAAAAATAAACTGAGGCATATTAGAAATTGTGAGAGTTTATTTGAGCAAGAGTCGATCTGAATGGGGCGGTGCCAACCCAGAAGTGGTTAGGACTGCTCCCGCAGGAGGAGCCAGAGGAGAAAGACTTACACAGAGAAAGTGCAGAAGCAAAGAAAGGAAATCATTTACTTGGCTCCAGCTTAAAGCCGCACTGGCTGTTTCTGATTGTATCATTTTGATGTCGTAACCTCCAGGCATTTTCAGGCTTAGATTTGGGATTTCTTACTTGGGCCCCCATGCATTAGAGCCACAAGACTAATGGCCTCCTTGTTTAATTAATTTAAAGGCGTCTGTCACCCGTTGCCTCCCTCTGGAATGGGAAGCAGTGATGGCGCCCAGGAGCTCAAAGGCACTCAGATTTGTTCTTTCCCAGCAGAGGAGAGCATGTCTGCTGGCCATGTTTCAGGCAGGTGCTTTGCAAACATCCATTCTCCCCGCGGAGAGCTGGAAGGCAGAAGGGTGGTGGGAAGAGGAGTCATCACCCCTAAGGTCCTTTTTAGTCATAATTTCTCAGAAGTGGTGCCGTCATTCTATTTAATATAAATTGCACTCAGAGAAATAGCTGTTGGGTCTTCTTCCTTTTCTTTTCTCTATTCCCTCTCACTCTGTTCCAGACATTAATCAGGACCAGGTTGTGCCTCCACAGGACATGGGTGGGAGTCCTGGCAATATTCAGGGTGGGCCCCATGAGAAATGCAGCTCCCAAGTTGCAAGGGGAAGACAAAAGAGCCAAGAACAAGAAAAATAAAAGGTATTAAAATAGGCTTAGCTACTTAGGGTTTTCCTTTGTATTTATTTTTAGCAAGGATTGTGTGCCTAACTCTGCATTAAAATAGCTGATACTACCAGTCATTGTTCCAGGCCCTTGCACACTGCAGCCTGGCAGGCTTTCTGCAGCCAAAAGTGAAGGCAGCTGGCAGGACCTGGCCACCCAAGCTGGGGAGAGGGCATTTGCTTCAGGGACCGCCCTTCTAGAAACCTCGGCAGCATGAATGCAAACTGAAGCAAGGCACTTTTGGTCTAAGGGCTGGGAGGGACAGCTCAAAGGAGGCAGCCATGCTTGAGGACTGAAGCTTCTAAAATGCCTCCCCCGCATACTGCAGAGAGCAGAGGGCTGAAATTCCTCCACTGGGTCACCAAGCCTGGTGTCCCAGGAACACAGAGGTGGCAGCCAGCAGCCCTCACGCTCCATGAGGGCTTTCCTTTGAGTAGTTTTCCTTAGAGATGAGCTCAGAGATTTTCTAGTTAGCAAGTCCCATCTTAAAATGCCTGAATCTGTTACACCCTCCACTCTGGTCCACCCTCCAGTGGAGCTCTGGCCACCTGGGAGATACACATGTGGCTGGGGAGAGGTTAAGGGGTGGTAGAGGGAGGGGACCTGGTGACCAGAGTGAGAACGTTCATGAGACAAACTTTCCCTTTGTCCAAGTCTTTGCAAGTCTTGGCCCTGGAGTGGGTGAGCTCCATGCAGAACCAGAGTCCCTGAGTAGACTGACCCTTACTCCTGAGCAGAGAGGGTGCCAGTGTCTGCGAGGGACTTTGGTCTACCGTACTGGGGGAATGACAGTGTGGCATTGCTGGATGTGATGACTTCAATTTTTACCCTAGGGACAGTTAGCATTTGAAGTACCCTTGTTAGGAGCCCGCACTCCAGAAGCGGCTATGCTAACTGCTTTAAATCTCTGAGGGGCGTTAAAAAGAAATTTTCATAGAAAAATGATTGATGTTGCAGATGTAATTGCCTATAAGGCCTGAGCGGGCTCTTCCAGGTGAATGAAAGGGACCATGAAAATCTGAAAAGCTCAGAGGTGCTTTGGGTCCTGAGTCCTTGTTCCTGTGGTTCTCCTTAGGCTCTAAGGCTTAGGGGACTATCTGTTGGCTGACGCCACAGAAAGAACACTGTTTCATTTGCTTCCAAGGGACTTCTTTCAAGATATATGCCAAATATCAGGGACCTCACTGTTGGGCAGCAGCACTGTGACCTCGAGGTGGTTATTCAACTTCTCTGAGCTCTATTTTCCGCTTCTGTAGATTGGAGATAAAAACCACAAAGGTGGTTGTGAGGAGTACATGAGCTTTAAAAGGTCAAGTTTCTGCTGCAGCGCCCTCCTGGGCGTGTGGGCGAACCAAGGTCAGAGCCAGCGTCCTGACCTCGTTAGGGCACTGGGCCTTCCCGTCACCCGCTCCCAGGAAGACAGATGCGGCCCTCACTCTCTCTCGCTAGCTGAGCTGTGCTTTCCAAGAGGGGATTCTCCCAGAGCCGCCTCTCCCCGCCCCGCCGCCCGCCCGCACCCGCTAATCGCAGACAGCTGGTGGCCGGGTGGCCCGCTCAGCAACCTCCGCCGCTGTCCCCGCCCCGCGGGGAAAGGCTGGATCTGGCGCCCTCGCTCGCGGTTCGACTCAGCCTCGGGGTCCGCCTCTCTCCTGGAGCGCGTCGCTATCAAGGGCACCCGCCTGTCCTCCGGCCTCTCGCGGAGGGGACTTGAAACGGAGTCCCCGGGGCTGCCCCTCGGCCCCGCCGCCTCGGGCTTGCGGAGCACAGCCGGCCCTGCGCAGCAGCTCCCTCTCCCGCAGCCTTGAACTTGGCCCTTGCTCCTCCCCCTACACTTAAAGCAGCTGCCAGGAACTGAAATATTAATAGGTACAAACTTCCTGGAAAGATTTTCGTCTCCCAGATAGATGACCCCCGCTTTCCTCCACCAAAATAAAGAAATGAAGGGCAGCTGCGGGGTCGGGCGGCGGGGGAGCTGGGGACACGAGCAGCTGGCGGGCGGACGCGCCTCAAGGTGCCGGGGGTCGCGGTGGGCGCGCGCCCGGAGTCGCGGCGCACGCGGGGCGCGGGGCGGGCTCTCCTTTGTAAGCGGAGCCCGGGCGCGCGCGTGCGGGCTCGCGCCCGCCTCTTCCCCGCGCCCGCGCCCGCGCCCGCGCCGCCCGGGGCTCTGGAGGTCGCGCGGCCTGCGCTGAGCCGCGGCGGCCTCGGCCTCCAGAGCCCCCTGTGGGCGGCGGGGGGCGGAGACCAAAGCGGGTTTGTGCGCTGCCGCGCGTCCTCAGCCGCCCTCCCCGGGCTCGCCCTTCCCGCACTCTTTCCGGGGACCGAGAGAGTCCGGAGAGTTGGGGGACCCGAAGGCGGGCGGGGGGAGGGGCGGAGCGCGGACTGGCGGTCACGTGACGCGCGCGTCCCTCCTCCCGGGACAAAGTCCGGCCCGCCCTCGGCTCACAGCCGTTGGGGCATTTGTCATTTAGGATCCTCAAAACAAATCCCCCCTCCCCCCGCCTTGCGTCTTAGAGACGCGATTTGCTTTTCAGAGTTGACATTCGCGTCTCCCGGAGTTTCCTGGGGCGGGGGCAGTCGTGGTGGAGGAAGCCAACCCGCCTCTGCCATTCTCCTGGCCTCTCGGGCGGTTACAGAGCGGGAAGCCCCGCTCCATCCTCTGCTTTCCCGCCGCGCTGCGGGTCCAGCGCCCGCTCTCATCTTATAGAAAGTTCCAGTGCGAGAGGCTTCAGGGCCCACCCCAGACCCCACCCCGCGCCCCGCGCCCCGCAGAGCGGCCTGGGCTCCCCAACCCTCCAGCTTCAGGCTTCCGAAGGAAGCAACTGCTCCCGGATTTTCTCCAGCTTTTCTTCCTGCCTGGAAGTCACTCGTTCATTCTTTCATTTAAAATATTTACTGAGCGTTTAATAGGTTCCAGGCACTATTCGAGACACTGGGGATAGAGCAGCTAAATCAAACACAGACACACACACACACACACATACAAATCTCTGCCCTCCTGGAGTTTATATAGTATGGAAGAGGCAGCAAAGCAGAAGTAAAATATTTGTTAGATGGTAATAAGGGCCAAGGGGAAAAAAGCAGGGAAGGAGGATATGAAATGTGCATTTCGGAGAGCTGGGTTTTGGATAGGGTGACTGGGACAGTCTCACTGAGAAAGCGACAGTGAGTTTTGAGTAAAGGCCTGAGGAAATCGAGGGAGCCAGCCACGTAGACATCCCGCGGCCTGCTGTGATCCGGGTGCAGCCAGGAGGCCAGCATGGAGAAGGATCCTAGAGAAGGCTGGGGATGGAGTGGTGTGAAGGCGGGGCCTGGCACTGGAGCACCTTGTGGGCGTTTGTAAGGACGTAGGCCCCTCTCCTGCGTGAGACGGGGGGCCCCCACCCCCTCGCCCAGTTCTGAGCTGAGGAAGGACGCGCCTGACTTCATGTAAAAGCAGCCCTCTGGCTGACGAGCAGATCGCAGCGCCAGGGCCAGAAGCGAGACCAGCAGGAGGCTCTTGCAGTAATCCCGAGAGAGAGGATGGGGCGTGGCTTAAGGTGGTAGCAGCGGAGGTGACAAGTGGGATTTGGGAATTACTTTTTTACAAAAGCTACCAGGATTTATTGCCAGGCTAGATATAAGGCAGGAGAGAGGGAGGGGAGTCAGAGAGAGTACCAAGGGTCTGACCTGGGCAACCGGAAGAAACAGTTGCTCTTAACCAAGGTGGAGAAAACCGGCCTTGCTGGTTTGGTGGGTGAGGGTGAGCCTCTCTCAGACACAGTTTTGAACAGATGAGGTGTGAGGTGCCCATTAGACATCCCGGTGAAGGGGCGAGTAGACATTGGTTCGACAGGTCTGCGGAGCAGAGGACACGTGCTGCCTGGAGATGAACATCCGGAAGCCATCTGCGCAGACCTGCTGGTGTCTAGATGCACCATTTTCCAATATTAGCTCTGGTTCGTCCAATGCAGTGGTCGCTAGCCACGTGGGGCTGCTGGGCACTGGAAATTACTGGAAGCTGGGCAACTGGAAAACTAAATTTTGATTAATTTAAAAATTAAGAACTGACATTTGATTCAGATATCAGAAAAAATTAAGCTTAGAACAACTCGGTTATGTAAATCTACTTTGTCAACTGTAGAGTTTATCAAATTTAAAAACAGATTGAGATTTTCAGTGAAAATCTGGGGTCCAGTTTGAGATATGCTGTGTCAAATATACGTTAGATTTCGAAGATTTAGTACAAAAAAAAGTCAAATACCTTATTAATAACTTTTATGCTGATTACATGTTTAAATGGTACTTTTTGGCTCTGTTGGGTTAATAAAGTGTTATGAAAATTAATTTTCCCTTTCTTTTTACTTTCTTAAAAATGGCTACAAGTTACACATGTGGTTCATGTTAAATTCCTATTCTGCCGATCTAGGGAAGGAGTATGGATAGAAAGGGGGGGGGGCCCATGGGTTGATTGAGCCCAGGGGTTCCCCAAATCACAGAAGCCAGTGAGATGGGGAGGAACCCACAGAAAGCCTGGGAAGGAGCAGAGGTGTTTGGAAAAGCGGGCAGGCGTGGTGTCTTGGGAGCCCCTAGAAGAGGGTGTTATCAGGTGGGAGGATCGAGCATCTGCTCAAATGTTGCTGCAAGGTCAAGTACTCAGGACTTGAGTGTGGACACTGGCCCAGCAACCGGGAGGTCATTGGTGACATTGGCGAGAGAAGTTTTGGAGGAGCCGTAGGGCCAAAGCCTGACTGGAGTGAGTCCGAGGGAGAAGTAGAGGGGAGGGACGGATAAATCTTTAGCCAAGTTTTGCTATAAAGAGAGAAAAGGGAAGTGTGACAGAAGGCTTTTTTATAGCTGGGAGGAACGGCAGCATGTGTCCCTGCTGATGGGGACGATCAGTGGAGAGGAGAGAGTGGCTGGAGCAATGTCCTTGGCGGGACAAGAGCTGGATCATGTGCACAGGAAGAGAGAGCAGGAGCCTCTGCTGGCTGGGGAAGGTCCAGCAAAGGTGAGAGGGAAGGCAGGGCTCTGGGGCCCAGAGGCAGGGAGGTGGATGAGATGGTGATGGGAGCTCGCGGAAATCCTCTTCTAATTGCTGTAATTCAGTCCATTTGATTTGCCTCTAGAAGCTATGCCCAGTTTGCAGCTATCCGCCTGCCCATCCCTCTATCAGAATCCTTCTTTTTATCACGAGAAGTAAGGACACAGCACCCTGGGAAGGAACTTACCATCTACTTTGCTTCCCAATAGGCCAGAGCCCTGGCATTGCCGGCTTCTCTCCTTCCAGGGTCCAGGATCAGCTCCTCCCCTTGCCACCCTCCAAGGGGCCAGAGGTCCTCAGGACACAGGTAAATTTGCCCCACCCTCTCTCCTCCCCATCTGGGGGGCTGCAGGTTCGACTCCTTCTCCTGGTTAACACATCCACATTCTGATTAGCCCTGCTCTACACTTGGCTTTTGAGAGCTCCGATGAGGACTTGGACTTGTGCCTTCCTCCTTCTTTCTCACCCTTCTCCTAAAACTAGGTCCTGGAGATCTCATGCAAAGCTGCTTCCTGTCTTTTTGCCTTAGGCCTGGTGGTCTCTGGAAGAAGCGATGCCTTAACCTATTATTTCCAAGTATGTTTAGCAGCTCTGGTCTGGTGGGTGCTGGTCCGGCGAGTGAAGCCAGAGGGTCCCGTGCCCAGGGATTCTTAACTGCGGGAGTTGGGCTTGGGCAAGGCCTGGAGCAATGAAATCTGTGTGTGTACTTTTCCTAAATGGATTTGACCCAGGACATTTTAATAATAAATCATAATGCTTATCAACAACATCTC
This sequence comes from Macroglossus sobrinus, assembly GCA_004027375.1. Lineage (NCBI taxonomy): Eukaryota > Metazoa > Chordata > Mammalia > Chiroptera > Pteropodidae > Macroglossus > Macroglossus sobrinus. The sequence continues at coordinate 19,304 of PVKZ01005754.1, forward strand.
AGGCCATGAGTGTACGTGGGAAGATGTAGTCTCTAACCTCTGGCGAGGAACTCCCCCAGGGGCCACTTAAGCCAGCTCCCCTGGTTAGGGGATCCGCACTGGACATACCCTGCTCTCGTGGGCTCCTCTGTGCTACCCGCTCAGCTTTCAACTCCTGTTTCTAGGCTGGGCAGTTACTTGGGGACTGGGAACATTCTGGTCAGCCCACCCATCCTAGGATCCTAGCCAGGCCACTGGCTCCTCCCTCCAGGACAGATGGCAGGTCATGCCCCCTTAGACTTGGGCTGCTCTAAGAAATGCAAGGTCACACAACACCAGGGTGGTTATCATATTGATCTTTACAAAAGGATTCTTCTCTTTCAAGTAGCTCTTTGGGACTTTTAAGTGTTGTTTACTGGTCATTTCCTAACTGACCAAGCGAAAATTTTGGAAGACTTAAAGCCATCTCTTTATAAAGTAAGTCAATGAGGAACAATGACTAGATTTGTAAAAATGGTTTGCCTAAAATGTCTTAGGAAAACATGGTTTAGGACCCATGATCCCACTCAGTGTAGAAGTCCGTGAACAAAAATTTTATCTGACAAGCCAGTTTTTTTTGAAAGTGCTTTTTATGTGAAATGAAATCAACTGAAATCTAATTATTTGCATCTGTCTCTGACATTAAAAGTCCAGAAGCAGGAATTCTAGGATTGGATGGCAGCTCCAGGGCCACAAGAACCCAGGCTCCACCATTATTAATTAGCGCACAGCTTTCATTCTCAAGAGTGCCTCATAGTACAAAATGGCTGCAGGTGCTCTAACCATCACCTGTGAGTCCTGAATGGGGAGGTGGGAAAAACAAAAGGGGCTAAATTCCCTGTCAAGTTGATTACCTCCCACATACATGTCCCTTTAGAGAGCTTTCCCAGAAGCTCCACCCAATGACTTCCACTTACATCTCATTGGCAAACCCATCTGCTAGAGGGAAATGCAGATTTTTAGTCCTGTCCCTTGCCAGCAATACATGGAAGAAGAGACAAGTGGATATTGTGTAGGCAACCAGCAGTCTTTGCCACAGCATCTGAGATGAAGTCTCTGTGTCGCTTATCTTCTCCAGAGCCGGGAGGGGAATGGTTCTGTGCCCTCAGATGCCCTGTGCCATCCTGCCCCGGGCAGAGCTGATGGCACTGTGGCTTTGGGCCTAGAGAACGAGGCAGTTCTGGACACAAGACAACTGTTAGAAGAAGCAGAAACTGAAATGGTGGTAAGTGGTTGGGGTGAGGGAGAGAAGCAGAAAAAGGCAGCCTATGCTTGCCTGGGTCAGGTGTCACAGGAACAAAAGAGCTGAGTGGAAAACTGCTCAGAGGGGCCTGGAGACACCTGAGGCAAGTCCTGGCTGTCTGGTCCAGCCCTGCCTCTGTCACAGGAGAGACCATCCACTTAGCCTCTGTCATCACATCGTGAGACCGTAGAAAGCAACAGAAGGCAGGACATAGGAAGCACTGAATCTTAACAACCCCATAGCAGACAACTGCTATTATCCCATTTTACAGGTGTGAAAGCTTGGCTTAACAATACTCCCATCCCAAGAGGCAGCGGTAGGGTATCGAGCTGGATCTTGGGGCCCCTGGTGCCCTGGGGGAGGTACAGGTGAGAAGTGGAAGCCTGCCTGGGAGCCCTGCAGGACGGCTCTGGGCTGGGCGGGCGGCCCCTCCCTGCCTTTGTTTCTGGGTGTCCTCGTGGCCCCTGGCTGGAGGAGGCAGCCCCAGTCCTTCCCAGCGGCCGGTGAGGGGGCGATGCTGGGGAGCAAGCAGTGGTGATCATACGTGCTCCACTGCCCATCGAGCCTGCATCCATGGCTGGATTTAGAGATAACTTTTCAAATGGACCAGACACCACAGTTACTTCACAGGAGAGTCCTCAGCAGCATGGCACAGCTTCTGCCCCCGGGTTACCTCAGGGGTGAGGGTGGTGAGAGCATCTCTCCAGGGCAAACTTTCTTCTCCACAGAGTGGGGTGTGCTTCCTCTCAGCCTGGCCTCTCGATGCACTCCGGGCTCTGCTTCCTCGGTCTGGCTTGTGGGGCCGCACTCAGCCGGTACCCCTGATGCATCCTTTCAGCTGGTGTTCCTGCCCCTGCTGCCTTGTCCCCAGTTAAAATTCTCTAGACAGAGTTCAGTGGGCCCAGCTCATCCTTGCACACTAGGCCCCACCTCATAGGCCACTGCCAGGGGACAGATTGGCCATTTAGGTCCAACCAGCTGTGGCTGGAGGAGGGAGTGGGGTCACATGGTCTGCTTGGGGCTGCCCCTTCAGTGAGGGCTAGGGGCTGGGGGCTGGGCAGTTTCACTTGCAGGAGCCTGTGGGGGTGGAGGAACCATCACAGACTTGTCTGATACGCAGATGACACCTTGTGGGAAGAGTCTGGAAGCCTCTGTGGATGAGGCGGTATTTGAGCTGGTCCTGGAAGTGGGGGTGGGATTCCAGGGAGCAGAGATGGGGCAGAATATTCCAGGAGGACTAAGGGAGATAAAGCAGATGCTCAGGATGACCATGGAACAGCGGGGAGTCTTGTATGGCTTGGCAGGATGCATACGGGATTGGGGGGCACAGGAAATGGGGCAGAATCGGGCTAAGGCCAGACAGAGAAGGGACTGTATTTTTAGGAGGGCGAAGCAGTGGGGCTGTCGCCCGAGCTGCGCCCTAGGAGCAGGGAGAGAGTGGAGGCGACTGGGAAGAAACACACATTTCTCCCTATTCTTTGTCATGCGTCTTTCCAGTCCAGACTGAACCAACCTGCTCTCTGTGCCAGGCTGAAAAGCCACTTGCTGCCCACTGAGTGCCCATGGGCTCTTCCACTTTTCCAAAGTCCTAGACACTGGCCAATGGGCTGTCACTTGAAGCTACCTGTGTCTTCAGAGTTCTCTATGTGCTCTCTCTCTTTTTATTAATTTATTTTTTAATTATAGTTGATGTACAATATGATATTAGTTTCAGGCTTATCACATAGTGATAAGACATTTGTATCTTACAAAGTGCTCGGCGTCTTCTCCTCCCACGCCACGTGAATGGTGATTGTTCAGGTGGTGGCTCTTCTAGCACCTGCATCCCTGAGACACCAGGTGGAGCAGAGGCCTGCCCTGCCTTGGCCCTGCTCCCACTGCACTGGGCGTGTGTGTGACATGACTGAGCAAGAGACTTCCTGAGAAGTCATTGAAGTTTGGGGGCTGATTTACTGCAGTCGAACCAGCCCAACCTGATCAAAATATTGGCTGTGGGGAGCTCCCCGCTCAGCAGCATGGGCCTCCCACCCCCACAGCGGGGTCTGGGGGTGGGAAGAGCAGGAGGACATCAGGAGTTAGAACCCTGAGGACGATTTGGCTGGGATTCTCAAAGCACCAGGACTCACGACCTCCATGGGGCCGCTGCTGGGCTGGGCCTGCAGTGCCCAGGCGTGGAGCCTGCACTGTGGGGGCAGGTGGCACTCGGAGATGATACAAGTAACCTGCCTGCAGAAGATCAATCACAGGTGGCAAAAGAAGGTGGATGTGTCTGATTCCCCAGCAGCTCTGCCCAGCGAGGGAGGGAGACTGGAGACTAGACTCTGCCCTCAGGCAATAGCCTCCTCCTGGGGGCCCCCCTGGGAACACTGAGCAAGGCAAACCTGACCATGTTACTTCCCCCCTTAAAAACGTAGGACAAGGGCCCGACACCTTAGTAGAATTTTCAAGAAGTCATTTGCAACCCGGCCCTGTCCATCCACGTGGCCCCATTGCACCCGCTCTGTGTGGCCACTCCCTAGGGCTCTGTCTTCTCCAAACCGCCTGAGAGGGTCACACCTCCAGAATGGCCGGTGCCATTTCCCCTGCCTAGAATGCCCCTCGCCCTGCCAGAGTCTTCCCATACCCTTCTCACGTGTCGCCTGCCCCTCCTTCCCTGGCCGGGTCGCTCTAAGCCATTCTCTCCCAGCCTCTGTGGTCGGGGTTGGACATACTGACCTGGCCTCCTGAGCCAGTCTCTGCTGGAGGCCGGGCCGAGTCTGGCCATGAGGTCACCTCTCTGAGATGCAGACAGGGACGGATTTTTCTCTGCAAACTCTGTCAGGCACTGTGCTGGGCGCTGGTTCGGAAGTGAGCAAAACCAACATGGTCCTTGCCCTCCTGGGGCCGACTTGGGGACAGGTGGATATTAAACAGATAACCAGACAAATAAATGTATGAATTTTGCCTGGAGGAAAAAACAAGGGTCTATTCTAGACGTGGGTGAGGAAGTTTGAGGTAAGGTCTCTTGGAGGAGGAAGATTTTAAACTGAGACTGAGGGGTGAGGAGGCCTTGCCAGTCAGCGGGGGGTAAGGGAGTGGGCAGGGGTGTGCAGCAGCAGACAGATGGGCATATGCAGAGCCAGAGCAATGGGGGCAGGGGTGGAGTGACGACCCCAAACCGCAGATCCCTTTAAGACAGAGGGCATTCTCGTCTTCCCCAGCATGTCCCTCTCTTGCTCTTCTTTCTCTCCCCTGTGCTGTTTGCCCACCCGCCCCATCTCTCCTGCCCTAACTATACCAGGTGGCACGGGCGCACCTTTATACACTCATTCTCCAGCAACCCCGAGAGACAGGTATAATCGTGCCCATTTATAGACAAAATACGAGAGGCTCAGAGAGGTTGAGACCCACCCAAGGTCACTGGCCAGCAAGTGCTGAAGTGTGAGGTCCAGGCCCGAGACCAGAGCTGCCCTCTCTGCCCCACGGGGCTCCAGAGCCTGACTGTGCCCCATGACCCCGCCTGGCACGAGGTGGACTCGCCTCCTGCCCCTCTCTCCTCCCTGCCAGGCTGGGGGCATGTGGGAGTAAAGGAAGCCACAGCTCCAGGGCCAGGCTTAGTGATGGAAGGCCGTGAAGGTCCTAGCTGTGAATAGCAAAATGGTGACGGACCCAAATCACTCAGTGGGCATTGTTTTTGCTGCCAGCCCCAAGTGTGTCTGCCAACATCTCAAAGAAAGAGAAAGCGTCATGATAAATCAAGGGGCAGGCTGTCACGCAGGCCCGATGACTAGCTGACAGCAAAATATCTGGGATAAAAGTGGCGCCCAGGTGAAGACAAAGCAGCCACATCCGACTGCAGGCCCAGCAGGCACCGGAAAGGAGCCCAGGGCAGGAACCTGTCCCTGCTGGGAGCCCCCCATCCTGGTGCAGCCACTCAGGACAGTCCAGTCATTCACGACAACCACTGGGGAGAGAGGGGTGGCTGACACTCTGTTTCTACATCTGAGAACTGTGAGGTCAGTGCCCAAGGTCACATGGCCAGTGCACGGGCTCCCTGACCCCGAAGCCCACGTTCCTTTCCAGCCAGGCAGGTGGGGGCAGGACAGGGAAGCCGGGGCCCTGTGACGTGGTCTGGCGAGGCAGGACGCAGCCACTCCTGGCAGCTGAGTCTAAGCCCCCTGCAGGAAAGCCTTCTCAGAAATGTCTTTCCGGGGATGTGGTCAAATGTTGTTGTCAGGGTCTGAGCATCTTGAGGTGCTGAGGGGTCATCTACTGATGGCCAAGTCTCAAGGCTTGTGACCTCCAGAGGATGAGGGGGAGGCGGACAGGTATAGGGTATAGGGTTCGGCTGCATAGAAGACTCGGGGATGAAACAAGTTTTCCAGGAGCTGAAATCGACCTTTTACTGACTCTAGGACAGATCTGGGAAACCAGAGGTCACAAACCTCTCAGTTTGTACGTGTGGTGGTGTCAGTGGGTGGCGGGGTGGGAGGCTTGGGGTTCTGCAGCGTCCTGAGTCCTGTCCATCTGCTCTCTGCAGACAGGGCCCTCCGCCAGCTGTTCCCCAGATCTGACTAGAGTAGTTTCTAGAAGCAGTGCTCCTTCTAGCTACTCTCCAGAGAGGCCCTGTAGCAGGTTGTAGGGAAAGTAAAAACAAAACAAAACGAGCAAACAAACAAAAAACAGAAACGCTGTGCCTTCCAGGGACCCAGAAAGGGGCAGCTTTATGGATGCAGGAACCTGGCCACAAGCAGATCAAAGAACAGTCGCCATGTCTTAAGCACCCACCGTGCCAAGAAACTATCTTAGCCATTTAACACCTATTTTTTATAACTTTATTGAATCGTAATTTGCACATTGTGTAATTCACTCATTCCAAGTATACAATTCAATGAATTTTTAGCAAATTTACCAAGTTGTGCAACCATTATCATAAATCAGTTTTAAAACATTTCTATTACCCCAGTAAGATGCCTCATGCCCACTCGTTGTTAATTCCTGTTCTTTCTTTGCCCAAGGCAACCACAAATCTATTTTTTTTTGTCTCTATATAAATTTGTCTTTTTTGGACATTTTATATAAACGGAATCATACAATATGCATCCTTTCATGTCTGACTTCTTTCACTTTGCAGAACGTTTGCAAGGCTCATCCAAGGCGTAGCATGTACCAGTACTTTATCCTTTTCTATTGCTGAACAGGACTCCACCGTGTGGGTATACTACATTCTGTCTACCTCATCACCTGTTGGAGATTGAGGTTGTTTCCAGCTTCTGGCTACTGTATTTCATCAGTTCTAGTAAGTACTTTTTTTTCATATTTTCATCTTATAATCAATCAATGGCTTGTCATAGCTTATTCAGCAACATTTCCCTCTTTTTGGTGGTATGTAAATATTAGTATATTTTACAATCAAGGGCATTGTAAATTTGATGAGATGTGATATTAAGTGGTTGACCATAGCAGCCTCCCTTATGGTTCACCCTTGTGTTGTCAAGACTCTTGTTTGCAAGTGACAGAAATACAACTCAGGGGAAATTACTGACTCGATAGTTGAGAGGCTCCTCGGGATAGGTCGTTGGATTGGAGGTATTGCTGCAGGGACCCTGAAAGTGTGACTCGACGCTGTTAGGTCTCTGTCCATCTTTCATCTCTGCTTGTCTTTGCCAACAGGCTCTCTTCCTCCATGGGACAACCCCAGCTCGATAGTCCTGGGAATAAAATAACCCTGAAAAGCTCTCTTTCTGCCTGTGCATAAATCCTACGGAAGAGTCTATGGCCGTGCTACCCTGAATAAGCCTAATCCCGTCTGATCTCAGAAGCTAAGCAGGCTCAGGCCTGGTTAGTACTTGGATGGGAGACCACCTAGGAAGACCTATAGGAGTAAAAAATAAAAAAAAAAATAAGGGATTGTCAGCTGACAAATTCCAGCTTAGGCCCATGTCCATCTCTGGTCTAATCACTGTGGCCTGTGGAATGGCAGTAGTCCAGCCTGGCTGACGTGCCCTTCCTTGTGGCCAGAAAGTCTGTCACCAGAAGGAGTGGGGGTAGAAGTACGTGAGTTGGGCACCGCCACCATTGCTGCCTTAGACCACTATCACCTGGCATCACTGTGGACATTACAGACTAAAGGAGTCTTTAGAAAGACTATCTGAAGTCTGTGGTTCATTCATTCTGTTGCAAGGTAATGTTCTAAAGAGGTTAATTATACCTCCAAGGACTATGTTGTTTGAAGGATTTAATAAAGCGATGAAATATGCATGTAATATACCAAATGTAATTATGTTTAAACTTCTCATCAAGTAAAGATCTGTTTGCAGACAGTTCTCTAATAGAAACAGGAAAAAATATTTTAGGATACTAAGCCTATGAATTTGCCATGTTGCATTTAATCCCCAAAGTGTTGACTTATATTTATTTCTACCTTTAAACTCTGTATTACCTCTTCTGCATCTTCTGTACTATCTCTTCTGCATCTTCTGCATCTCCTCCCTGCCGAGGGTTTGGTACCTTCCTACTTCTACCCTTTTGCTTACTTTCCCTTTCTCTGAACTGCCCACACCCAATTTCCACCTATCCAAACCTTACCTTAAATTTAACGCCACAGTCTCTGCAGGGGTCTTTTCTAATAGGTCCATCTGAAGCATGTCCTCCCTCTTCTGGTTCCCATAGCTGCCTTGCCAGGACCAGTTTTATGGCTTTCATTAGAAAAGATCTCAAAGCAGGGTAATTTTCCGAGCATTAGTTAGAGTTTTCCTCCCTGTGTTTTCGTTTTCCCATTTTAAGGAAGAAGCCAGGCTCATCCATGCCCTTGGCTCAAGGAAGGTTAAGTCACAGGGCTTGAGATAAGTATTATTTGGGTAGAGGCTAAGCTGCTATAACAAAGAGACCCCAAAAATACAATCATTTAAACAAAATAGGAGTTTATTGCTCTCTCATGTACCAATCCAGAGAAGGGCAGCAGTGGTTCAAGATAGGTAAGCTGCTCTGCTCCACCTGATTATTCGAGACCCAGGTTTTCTCTATGCTATTGTTCTTCATCTCCTAGCGTGTTGTCCACTTCTGTATGGTTGCAGCTAAGACATCGTCCTATCTGTGTCCCATGAAAAGGAGAGAGTTTGGGAAAGCCTAGGACCAGTGTTTTATGGCCAAGGCTTAGAAGTTGCATGCATCACTTCCACTCACATTCTATTGAATGGAATTAAATCAACTGGATACAGCTAGCTGCAAGGAATGCTGGGAAATGTGGTCTTGAGCCAGAATAACTTGTACTAAAACTCAATTACTATAGAGGAAGGAGAGAAGGTATTTGCAGGCATAACTAGCAAGTTACCACATTCTCCTTTCTGGCTTTAGTTTTCCCAAAGCAGAGATTATGCTGGGTGCTCCAAGGAGTGGGGAGAGGGGACAAGCAGTAAGGCTCAGAGGAGAGAGTCTGGGGAAGGATGAGGGGTCCTGTTCCATTTATCTATTGCTGCATAATAAAACACCCCCAAACTTAGTGTTAAACAGTGACACTGTTTTGCTCACACATCTGCTGTTTGGGTGGCGTTAGATGGGGACAGCTCATCTCTGCTCTGTTCAGCAGTGGCTTGGGCCTGGAATCACCAGCTGGGGCTAGAATCACCAAAGGCTTGCTCACATGTCTGGTTGATGCTGGTTGTTGGCTGGCACCTCAGTTGGACCTGTGGCCAAGACATCTACACATGGCCTTTCTGTGTGGCTGCTTGGCTTTCTCACAGCATGGGGCTTGGGTTCCAAGAGCAAGCATTCCAAGAGAGAGAGCCAAGCGAAAGCATATTGCCTGTTCTAATCTAGCCTCAGAAGTCACACTACATCACTTCCGCTACATTCTATTCACTAGAAGTGCGTTCCCGGGGCTGGTCTAGGTTCAAGAGGAGACAAATGAGACTCCACTTTTGGATGGTTGGAGTGTCAAAGAATTTGTGGACATTTTTCAAAACTCCCACAGGCCCTGTGGGGCCTACTTGCTGTCCATGCTTGAGAAGGGGTAGTATTTCAGAGGGCTGGTTGCTTGTAACACTAAGGAAGAGAGCTCCTAGAGATGGGAGACCCAGCTTCATTTGAGAACCCCAACTTCTTCAGTGGTATGGAAATAGCAGAGGCTCTAGGTCAGTAGGGACCACATGTGCTGGGGTCCTGAGAGTCCCAGCTGATACCACCATGGACCTGTGACTAAAGATTGGAGACCATACGATGCCTGGGCACTGCATACGCCCGTGAGACCCTGGGCACTGCATACGCCCCTGAGACCCTGGGAGGTGTATTTGCTAGGTTGTTTTCCATTTCAAGTAACGGCAACCCCATTTAAAAAACAAAGGGACCCACATCTGGCCCTTTACTCTTGAGAAATGAATATATATCACACAAAAGCCGTATGCACATATTATAGCAACTTTAATAAGTCATCACAAACCAGAAACAAATGTCCTTCAATGAATGGATGGATAAACAAACTGTAGTTCATCCAGACCACAGACCACTGCTCAGCAAAAGGAGCAAACTATGATACATGCAACACAGACAAATCTCAAAGGCATCGTGCTGAGTGAAAGAAGCTAGTGTTGGAAGTTACGTAGTGTTTGAGTTCATTTATGACATAGATGGTAAAACTAGAGGGATGGAGAACAGATCGGTGGACGTCAGGGGTTAGAGGTTCGGAAGAGAGTTCGACTACTAAAAGGAGAGTATGAGGGAATTTGAGGCAATGGAGCTGTTCTGCATTCTGATTGTGGTGGTGGTTACATGGGGGCCCCAGCCAGTCGTCTACTCATGGGCTGATATTGCTGGACCCTTCCCATAATAGGAGGGCTGGAGATTTGTCTCCAGTGGATTGTACGTATATTCTGGATATGGATGTGCCTTTCTTGCTCCTGTTTCTGTAAGCGTCACCATGGATGGATTTACAGAGGGCCTTACTCACGGTCCCAATATTTCACACAACAGTGTTTGGGACCAAGGAAGTCACCTCACATTGAAAGAAAAGCAGCAAAGGGCTGACAACTGGAGGATTAATGGGTTTAATCACATACCCTATCACCCAGAAGCAGCCGACCTAATAGAAAGGTGGAATGGCCTCCTGATGACCCGGGTATGGTACCTATTGGCAGTCACCTCTTTGAAGGCATGGGCTTCTGTCTTACAGGATACTATGGATGCTTTGAATCCCAGACCATCCCAGACGTGGTGCTGTCTGTCCCCTCAACACATACACACGGGCCTGGGAATGAAGTGTGAGGGTGACTCCTCACTACTATCACACTTAACACCATGAATGGAGACTCAAGGGCCAGTCAGCACATAGAAAGCACACCAGTTTTTTTAACAGAGAAAATTTATTTTAAAGAACTGTTAAGTAGGTGTAAAAAAAGTTAACTGGTAACTGAAAGGGCAAGAAGAAAACTAAGGCATTACGAAGGCGGGAAGCAGCTGCCACTCCTAGAACTGAAAGAAAGTGTTTGGAATAATGAAAACTTAGAAACTTAAGAGAGGCCCAAGAGCTAACACACAGACCTGAGCAGGGGCACTGCTCCACTGGTGCGCGAGTCCCGAGCTGCGACGAGGGGCCCTGTACATCTGGGACCCAAACTTCTGAGAAGGGGGCATCAGTCCAACCAGTGCTAGTGTCTGGTGGGAGGAGGTGGGGTGCATGAGGAAGCAGGAGAAACTGCACTCTGGACTTAGCTGCTGCTACTGGAAAGAAAGCAGCAGATGGGTTGGAAAGTTGAGATCGCGTGATGCTTCCGGAAACCGGAAGCAGGTAGAAAGCCCATAGGAAGCGCACAGGAAAAAGCAAGTCCTCCCGGCCTCCTTCAGCCTGGCAGCTCCCCCACACCCCCCACCCCTCTCTCTTGGAACCTACTAGGAGCCTGGGGAAAGCCAAGGTGGCCTCACATCACAGAGCATAACCAGCACAGGGCAATTCAGGACTCTCATCATTCCAGTCTGGAAAGCACTGCTTACCGAACTGCAGGGTGTGTCCCTGTTTGTCCTTGTATGCTTCACAAAACCCAACTAATACTTCGTACTTTCCTTAATGATCAAAATTTATTCTTCTGCTAAGATTGAAGTCAAGACCTGACTTATAATTCTGCCTCTGCCCCTTAAAAGCTGTATGACAGGGGCTTGTCATTCCATTGTTCTGAGCTTCAGTTTCTGGATCTCTAAAATAGGGAAAACAATACTTACTCCTTAGGGTTGCTGTGATGATATGGGAATGAGAGTTTAGCATGGCACTTGGCACATGGGGAAGAAGATATTCAAAAATTCAATAACATGTTTGCCCTGAATATGAAGCCAAATATCCTCCTGTAAATGCTCAACCATTTTCAACATTAAATCCCAGAGTCCCTGGAAATCTTGGGCTAAGTGATTGTTCTTTATTTCCCAAGAGTGGGACCACCAGTAAACTTCTTCAGTGCCCAACCCCACTTGCCTTAGAGCAAAAGGGAGGGCAGCTCTAGGCAGATCCCAGGTAAAACCTAGATGAAACCTGAGCGGAGGTACCATACTCTCTCTAGATGTGCCTTTTCCTTGAGAAAATATCCCCTGCTCACCTGAGGGCTATTTTAACTGCATCTTTCTCTTGGACTCACTGCCAAGAGCCCAATTCTGTGAGGTGGAGGAAAAGGCCTCAGATTTATTCAATGGTTCTAAGACTTCTGGGCAGGGCTGGGGTGGTGCAGAGGACTGGGTATTTGTCCTAGTCTCTCCACCCCAGGCCTTCCCTGGTCCTCTCCCCAGCCAGTGGGAAGCTGAGCATGGTCTTCAAGATATTTTCAGGAGAGAGCGGCCACTCTGGTTTGCCGAGAGTCATCTAAATACCCTTTCATCCCTGGTATCTCCAAGATCTGACTCTTCCAGCACTTTAAAGATACTCTCTTCCCCAGGGACAGCTCCTCAGGCCACACAGTGACATCATAATTGATCACCTTTCCACAACTCCATGTGACTGATTCCTAAGCAAAATCTGATCCTGAAGTATCTCTGGTCCTGACCTGTGTAAATCCTGCTCATCCCAGAGGCTGCGCGGAATACTAACCTAGCCTATTGCCCTGCCCCCAGCCCTTTCCCTCAGCGCTGCCCACCCTCTCCTTAGAGTCCCCTAAGGATGCGCCTTCTAGGGACTGGGGACAGCCTGGTCATCCTTTCTCTCAGTTCCTAGTGGACTTAACCCAGAGGACTGGGATTCGGGCCGGTCAGGGGAGGGCCAGGGCGCAGTGACTGTCCCTCGGAGGACTGCGGAGTCCTGGAGTTTTCTCTGACAGCTCTGCTTCCTGATCAGTTTCAGCCAGGTGCAGGTGGTTTAAAGATTGAAGTCCAATTTCGCGGAGCAGAGGGGACGCGGTTGCGGTAGATAAATGCAGGCGCCACGCACTGAGAACTACTACTCCCGGCGAGCTGCGGCAAGAATTAGCTCAGTATTTACACGCTAATGGCATCTCTGTTCATAAAAATTACATTTACATCCACTTTCCCGGGAGGCAGCTGAGCTCTAGCCAGCTTTGTTCCAAAGGGCCACATGTAACTCGGGCAGAATGTGCGGCATCTTCAGGGCCGCAGCTGCAGGTGGCCACGCGGCTGGGCCGGGTGCGGGGAGGCCCTGAGCTCTGAGCCCTGAGGGCCGGCGGCCCTTCACGGGCTAAGGAGCCCCAAACCCTGCAGGCTGGGAGGAGCTGCACGGACAGCAAGCCCGGGAGAGGCTGAGGTCTCGGGCGCAGGCCTCATCGTGAGCGCGAAAGGTTCGGGCGGGGACAACAGGGGGCGTCCCGGGCCGTAGGGGACGTCCCTGCTGGGGTGCAGCGCGGGGAGAGTGCAGCAAAGCCGGGAAGCTAGGCGGGAGCGCAGCCTCGGGAACTCCCCGAGAGCCTCCGACGCGAAGGGGCGTGGCCGGGGCGTGGCGGCACTCAGGGGGCGTGGCCTGGGCGGGGCTGCGTTCCGGGGGCGGGGCCGGATCCCGGGGGCGTGGTCCGCGAGGGGCAGACTCCTGGGTGTTGGCAGGCGGCGAGGCTGTAGGTGGCTGGAAGGCTCACCTCGGGGCTTTGGAAGGTATCTCTGGCACCTGAAGGTGCGAGCGAGCCCGGTGAGGAGGCGACTTCAGAAACGCGTGGAAAAGGAAAAACCTGCACCAGAGCGACAACATTAGCAAGGAAGGAAAGGGGATGGGCTCCAGAGGCATTGGGGACTGGCTTCCCCGATCCGAGGATGACGGGATGTAGGGGGCCAGGGGCAGGGAGGATCCTGAACGCTCAGTTCTCGAGGCCCTGACAGTGGCCAGCTCCCACTCCCTGCTGCTCCCCAGAATGCATTGGCGGGGTAAACCTTCCCACCCTCTATTTCCCGAATCTGGGCAGGGACCCTCAGGAGAGCTTCGTTAGCCAGTGACGCTTCGGGTGCTAAGAGCCACGAGTCGCCCGGGACGTGCAGGAAGAGCCAATGCGCGGCCATCTGCTGACCAGTCTGGAGCCAGCGTAGTCGCCGCGGCTCAGCCAGCAGTGAAGGGCCCCACACGCCCCTCACCTGGCTAGGCGGAAATCCTGGCCAACTCTCTCCTTCCACTCCAACACCCTCCTCTTCACTCGGAACCAGAACTGCTTATTTTAGGTCCAAATGTGATGATGATGACCAAGCAAAATCCACCGTGAACTGGACACTCTGTGTTTGTGTGTGTGTGTGTGTGTGTGTGTGTGTGTGTGTGTGTGTGTGTGGCTCCGGGCAAAACACTTTTCGTGCGTTGTCTCCTACAACCCCAGACGTTCTCTTACCCCTTTCCTCATTTTCCCCTGCTGGCACCATCTGCACTATTATTTACTTATTAAAATCTTTTCATCGACTTGAAATTTAGTGAGGTGGTACCTGAACTAACAGGTTTGACGTACAATATTTATTAATTCATATACAATATATACATCTTTAAAATGGTCACTCATAAGCCACATGCAATCACTCAGGTTCCACCAGTGGTCCCTTTTTTTTTAGATTGGTAAACTGAGGCTCCTGGAGGCTAAGTGTCCTGCCCACTGTTATAGCATAGGCCAGGCCAGTTCCCTACTTAATGCCTGAAACTGCCTCAGACCAGACATTGGAGATGACAAAAGGATACAGTCTGGAGGGGTCCAGATAGGATAACTGCTGCAAAGTGGAACTACAAACACACGGATGTGTCCTTGGCCGGGATGGGAAGGTGGGGATACTCTGAGCCTTGGCACTTGCATCTCTGAAATGGAGATAACAACAAAGTCTATCTCATTAGGTCCTTGTGAGAACTCAGAATAAAGCCAAGGGTTTGGCACAGTGCTTGGCTTGGTACATAGCAAGCACTCAAAACATCCTTACTACTGTTACAAAAAGTTGGTTAATGAAGCTCTGAGTCCACAGTAACTTAGGCTGCCCCTGGTAGGGTTAGGGTTAGAGTTAGGTTAGTGTATATTATACATAGTATTTTTATATTATATTTTTATAAGATATTATAACAAGCAAATAGTTTATTTAAAAATTTACCTAGTTATTGGTAGTGCATAGAAATTATTATTTTATAACCTGACATCTTATTGAGATCTCACTAAAACCAATAATTATGTAATTGGTACTCTTGTATTTTTCAAGATGAATATTATTTGTTAATATTTAGAAATAAAACTAGTAGTGAACATTAATTGAGCATTTACTATGTGCCAGGAAAATTCCAGGCATTTGTCATATTTTAACTCATAAAACTCTCAAAGCCCTTACAACGCAAACATACAAAACATACATTCTAATGCTAACATCCTATTTCTCTTATTTTATAGTGGGGGAACCCTCATTACTTATATACTTGCTGTCTGCAATTCCTTTCTTCCGATTCTCTTTTTACAAACATTTTCCACCTGTTTGTCTTGAAATTTTTAAACCTATAGAAAAGTTGAAAGAATGGCTCAATGAATACCCTTCATGTAAGTTTACTGCTATCATTTTACCACATTTTATCTTTTTCTGTATATAAATTAAGCCATTATGACTCTTCACTCCTTCAAGCATGCATCTCCTAAAAACAAGCACATTCTTCTTTATAACCATAATATCATTTTCATACACCTGGATAATCTGAAATTGATATACTTTTAATATATAGTCCATATTGAAATTTCTCTAAATGTCTCAATTTCCTTTTAATGTTTTAAAATCCAAGGATCCAATGAAGGATTGATTAACATGCAATTAATTGTCATGTCTCTTAAGTGACTTTGAATTTGAAACAGTTCCTCTGCCTTTGTTTCCTTTTGTGAAACTGACATTTTTGAAGAGTCAAGGCCGGTTGTTTTACAGAATGTTTTACACTTTGGATTTAGCTGGTCATTTCCTCATGAGTATATTCAGGTTAAACTTTTGGGTGATGTTGTGTCCTCAGTATTTTACATCAGGAGGCTCACGATGTGTTTGTGTCACTGACCGTGTGAAGTGTGATCATTTTAATGAAAGCCCCAGTCTCTCCTGAATCTGCTCTAATCAGGTTTTGTTCCATTTCACCAAAACTGTTCTTATCAAGCAAGATCACCAATCACCTGCACATTGTCAAGCCCCAGGGTCCATTCTCAGACTTCACTCTACTTGACTTATCAGCAGTACTTGACGGGGTAGAACGCATCCTCTCTCCCTTGGATAACTTTCTTCTTTTAGCTTCCGGAAGCCACATTTGTCTGGCTTTTTCCTCACTGCCCACGCCTTCTCAGTTTCCTCTGGAGTTTTCCCTCACTCTCTATACTCTAAATGTTGAGTGCCTCAACCCTTGGACCGCCTCTCTAATTTCTGTCTACACCTACTTCCTTCGTGATCTCATCTAGCTTCTTGCCTTTAAGACTGTGTCTTCTAAATTACTATTCTCCAGCCCCAAACTCTTTCCTAAACCTCAGACCCATATCCAACAACCTACTTGAAATCTCCACTGAAGTCTAACAAGCATTTCAGGCATAACGTGTCCATCGCTAAGCTCCTTGCGTTGCCCCAGTCCTGCTCTGCTCAGCCTTCCCAAATCCAGCAATAGCAACTCCATCCTTGGAGCTGCTCAGGCCAAAAACCTCTGCACTCTTAAGCCCTTTCTTGAGCCCACATCCATCAGCAAGTCCTGGCCATCCTACCTTGAAAAGATATCCAAAAAGCTACTTCTCATCGCCTCCACTGTCCCATCCAAGCCCAAGCCACTGTATCATGCTACATTTTGTCACTGCAATAGAGCCCTGTTTTTCCTTCTCTACCCTTATTCTTATTTTCCACAGAGCAGTTGGAGTGACTTTGTTAAAACATAAGCCAGACCATTTTATCCCTCTGCTCCAAACTCCACAGAGGCTTCTCTCACTGTGTCCTCAGCAGGACCTAGAAAGCCTTGCATGATCCGGCTCCCATTACATATCAGGTTTCGCTCCAGCTATTCGCTCACTCGTCCTGCAGCGGTCACGCCTGCCTCCCTGCTGTTCTTCAACACACTAGGCCTGTCCCCCAAAAGGACCCCAATAGTCTTCTCTCACAATCGTGCGGCTTCCTCTCTCATTTTCCTCAGGTCTTTACTTGACACCTCAGTGACGCCTTGCCTGGTCTAACTCCCGACACCCACCCACCTTGTATCACGATACTTCTTATCTACATTTTTTTTTTCTATTTAGCACCACCACTATTTAATAAAGTATGTGTTTTACTTCATCTTTATTGTCTATTTCCCTCACCAGAACGTAGCTCCACGAGGACAGGGAACCTTGTTGTGTTGACACAGTCTGTCTTCCCACAGAAATGCCTGGCACACAGATGATGTTCCATCAATGCTTACTGAATGAATGAACAAGGCATGGGAAACTGGGAGATTGTTTAAAGTCACAAGGCTGGGAATGGCAGTTTAGCTCTAGAGCCTGAAATGGTAACTGTGAAGCTATACTTTTCTTTACAAAAAAAAAAAAAAAAGCAACAACAAAACATTTTCTCATTGACTAGAACTTTCCAAAGAATATTTAATAATAGTGGCGATAAAAGTATTCATAATGACTTTTAAGAGAATGCCTCTTAGGGTTTCACCAGTAGTTGGCTGTTTCTGACCCAACTCACTTTATCATGATAAAGCTGTAGCCATCTAATCCACTTTCACTGACAGACCTGTGCTTAAGTGACCTAAGAACAAAGCAACTAACTCAGTGGGGACCTGATAGAAAATGCCAACTTTCAAAAGATTAGAAGATGGAGGTCAGATTTTTTTCTCTACTACTTTTCAAGGAACAATGTATAGGCTGGTTTGCTTTATCAGAATTTTAAATTCTAGTCTAGCATTGACCGAATATTATGTGCCAGGTCTTGCGTTTTCACATCTATTTTCACTGATCCTCAAAATAACAAATTAGTTCCAATACATGAAGGTTATAGGAGCTTAATGTTAAAATCCGAAGGAAAGTAGGTACACTCATGCATTCTAGCATGAATTCAAGATTTTGACTCAGGTTTACCATGTACCAGCACTGGGACTACAGTGGAAAGTACAGAAACCCCTCCTAGCACAGTCTAGTGGGGATAGAGTCAATAAAAAGTAAACAATTCAAGATTCTGATAAACATTTAGGAAATAAACTAAGAAATGTGACAAAGGGTATGTGGGCAGAGGGTTTGGCTGCAGCTTAGTTAGCAAGTGGTGAAGAGAGGAAAGATTGGCAAGGCCAGATCACACTGGGCCTTGTGAGCCAGAGTTTAGATATTGTTCAGTGTGCAATGCGAAGCCATTAGGTAATTTTAAGTGGGGAAATGAACTGACATGGTTTTAGAAGTATTTCTCTGGGGGCTGTGCGAAGATGCCAGAGGGGGTGCAAGTGGAGGGATGCAGACTGCTCTATAGTTATTGCAATAGTCCAGGTGAGAAATGATAGCAGTTTGGACTAGGATGGTGGTAGAGGTCAGTGGAAATTTATGGAGGAACAGTCAATAGGATCTAATGGAGCCGAGAGAGAGGGAGGAATTAAAAGGGGTGGCCCAAGAGAGCAGGTGGCGAGCAGCATTTTCAAACACACGGATGGTTTTCTTGTGATTTCTATTACGTCCCCATCATTCCCAGTTTTGTATCTCCTCCCCACCCCGCAATGTTACTACTGTCGACTATCCTTAACTTCCAGTGCCCCTGGCAAAATTAACTGCTCTAATTTATATGTATATATCACACTCATAGCACAGAAATTAAGGAACAAGGCCCTAGATTTAGTCTACAAGGGAACAAATTCCAAGTGAGATTTTTCCCCATTTGCTTCAAAGATAAGACTTAAGATGTTTTGATTCCTTCCTCAAAGTTCTTCCAGTTACTAATTCCTGATTTTCCCAAGATCTACTTACCCAAATTATCTTGCCATATACACGGTTTCATAAGTAAAGTTTAGACTTTAGGAATATTTTCTGGAATCTTATGGTGTTAACTATTTTCATAAGCTACTTTAATACTCAAGAGCTGGTTACCTTGAGGATGCTGAAAACTGAACCTGAAGTTAACCAAGAAATGCAAAGACAGTTCCCACAGATCACTTTGAGCCTAACTCCTATTCACTAGACTTTTCCTGGACAGAGTCATCATGTAGCAACTCCCAAGCATAGTAGATAGAGAGTTATCAGCCTATTATTGAGTATTAAACCAGGGACCAGTGGGGTGGCAGCTTACACTTCTGAGTCAAAGGATAGCCCTGAGCTCAATACTATGTATATCGTTCAGACCTTGGTCAATTATAATCCTCCCAAATTAAATTGCCTCACTTGAAGGTTGGAATGAGTTTCCTGCCTCATAGAGATATGAGAATACACATCAAATACTAAGACCACAGTGCCAAGTTCTTTGTGCCAATTTTCTTCTGTCGCATTTTATAATGAGTTATTGTATATCAGTGCCTGGACAGTGAGCATATAGTACTCAAAAAACCTGTTCAACACAATGAATTAATGGCTAACATAACCATTTCATGGGGAAAGAAAAAAAAGTAGAAACTTTGTTTACTAGAGACAAAAAAGTAGAAACTTTGTTTACTAAAGGAGCAAAATTTAAGTCTAAGAACTCAAAGAATAGTATTCTTTTTTATAATTGATTCACAACGGCGAATCAGATACCTAGCAGATAACTTTTCCTACTCTATTGAAGACACCCACTTCCCCTATTTTCCTGAATAGCACTGCCATGTGTCCCTTTCACTGGAGAAAATGGACTCAGCCACAATTGCCTTCTAGTTGCTCATATCACAATGAATAAACTAGATGCTCTTGCTCATACTCTAATACTAGTTAGTACCTGCCTGTAGAAGCGTATGCAAAGGATCACACTAAAAACTAGGATTTCTTGTTAACAAATAAGAGGCTCTAAAAATAATTCCATAATTCTCTCATTAAAGGATTTTATAATGACCTACAATCTAAAAATGAAGTTACTGCTAAAAAGGAGCTTAACACCGGTAAGAACATAAGCCTAATATACCTTATTGACACGAATCTGTTCTTGGTTCATTGATGTATTTCACTTCACTTCCGGGGAGCTTCAACTCAAAATGTTACGACGAATGTCAGTACATTAGGGTGTTATGGGTCTTAAAAGGTTCATTATCCTCATTCCACGCTAATCATTCCAAGGCTAAATAAAACAGATGCTAAGAACTATTAGTGCTTGATTATTAACTTCAGGCTTAATACACAGCATCTTAAAAACAGATCTCAAATGCACTAATTTTTGAGCTGAAGATTTAGTTATATTTGCACTTAAATTACCATTAAACGAAGTTTAATAGTGTAGTATGTTTATAAATGTACTTTTACTACTTACAGATTTAACTATTTCCATGTGATTCTGTTGACCAGCTAGGTTTGGGAATTTTAGGTTCAGAATACAACATATCCAGAGTTAAGATCTGGTTTTGGCAAATAGATCTGATATTTGTAAATTCTTAAAATTAGGAGGAAAGCCAGTAATTAATTTTCTTCCAATATAAGGCATATACCTCTGTCCCTTATTTATGCAGTTTTTTTATACAAGGTAAATGTTCCCATTTACAATTTTCATAAATGGTTTCCACTTACATTTTCACTATTAGCACTAATTTCAAAAAACAATTGCCTAACTCAATAACGTACAAAGAATACTAACACAATTTATCTTCCCGTTTCTTGGATGGCAAATATAAAAGCATGGGTGACTGTTTTTCAGGATTGGTTTTACAAATGTTTTGGAGTAGAAGCTGAAAATTTAAAAAAAAAAAAAACTTTTAAAATACTCATATAATGCACCTGGTTATTCACACAATTTAGAACACCCATATATGTAAGTTGTATATTTACCAAATACAACTTCCTTGATCCAACTTTTATATCAAAGCAGTATTCCACCTTTAAGATTAAATGGAATTTTAATGTTTTTAACAAACTTGAGTCAGTTACAAAAAAGCCTGGAGTATACAATTTTCAGTTATATCAAGAACACTGCTTTAGCTTTGAGTGACATGAAGCCATCAACTTTGCTTGCTGTAAAGTATAGCCAAAGTGGCTGTACTAGGGAATATGGTTCCAACAATTGAAGAGGGATTAACTGGCATTATTTATTAAATAAATTTCAAGAAGGTACTGACAATTTCAATAGAGATGATTAAATTATTATTGACCATGAACTGATAACAATTGACATCTGGAGCCCACCCTGACAGTGACCTAGAACCAGTTTCATTCATTGCAGAAATTTACAAAGCTCAGTTGGCCACAAAACTAGAAATTGTGGTTCTAGATACCAATCCAAACATCCAACATGCTTTATAATTTTAAAGATTTTTAAAAATGTTGCGAATATTGAATTTATGAGAACGTAAGCAGAAGATGGAGTTGGAAAAAAATATCCAAAAACAATGACACTTTAGTACTTCCAAATACTTCAAGTGAAGGGTGACTGTGCCAATTTAATGGTTTTTTGTCATGCATAACGTGGCCTCTAGAAGACTGAAGCAAATATTTTATTTTTAAAGAAAGTTGCTTTAGACACTGACAGTGAATTTTGGTTTTCTTGAATTTTCATTAGCATATTTTTTTGTGAAATACTTTTGTCTTACACTGGCCTATTTTTTTTCATACTGGACTTTTTACGTGGTTTTCTTCCGCATAAAGATACATGGAATGGATAATCCACGTAAATCAAGAGAAGGGTGTACTTTCCCCCTCTCAATAGTCTTTTATGTTTCAGATACAAGGTGTCAAAAACGCTCTATACTAAAATTATTTTGAATATGGACACTTCAAATGAATTATACAGGCAAGTGTGATAATAAAAGACCAAAAGCAGGTATAGTTTAATGTATTTTAATAGCAAACTTACAGGAACAGCACAGAAGACAGACAACATTAAAAACATGTACTTGCATGTAGGACAACTCAGTTAGAAAAGTATAGTGAATGGATGGAATCTACTATATGATAAAAATGCTACAAACACCATTTAGTTGCCATCAATAAGAAATTTACTTGTTTTAAAAAAATCCAAATGCTGGCATTGTCCAGAAAAATTTAACAGGTTTATTTATAATTGTTATAAAGTTGAACTGCTGAAACTTGTTCACTGAAACATTTTGACTTTCATTAATGCTTTATGTCCCCGCATTTATATTAAAAATTCACACACAAATGAAAATGGAAAAACTGCCAATACCTGATTTCTGTCCCCTATTTTTCCTTGCAATCATATACTTAGGTACCTTTTGACCCCATGGAAAAAAAAAATCTAACATTCAGAACTACCAATAACAGGAAGAAGAGAATTTTTTTTTTTAAAGAATGAAATGTTTCCCATCATAGTGGATTCTTAAGCACGTTCTCCACGTATGCGGCGTGCTAGCTGGATGTCTTTTGGCATAATTGTTACACGTTTGGCATGGATAGCACACAGGTTGGTGTCTTCAAAAAGGCCAACCAGATAGGCCTCACTTGCCTCCTACAACAGGAATAAAAAAAACATTAATGGTATTACCAACAGTTAAGATACATCTGTTATCAGCTAAAATAAAATGAGGTTTTTGAATCTTTAAAAACCTACTTCATAAGAGATTTACTACTTTACCAAATGCTTACATTTAAAAACTTGTGGGGTAAAGCTAAAAGGCAGCATAGGAAAAGTGCAAAGCTAAAGTATGTAAATCTTTATCAAATGACAGCAAAGTCAAATTGTTTCATTACCAAGAAAGTTTAGTATTTCTAATGTTAATGTGATTTCTAATAAACTGGAATGTTGAGTGAAGAAATCAAATTTAAACTGTAATACTTTTCCTCACAAGATAAATGGAATTGTGTATCCAATTCAAATACACACCCCAGTGTCTCCTTATTCTGAATCCTACTCACTCCAAGAGTACCTGAACCTTTGCCTTGCCAAGTAATCCAATATAGCTGACAACTGGTTTCCATCTATGGTCCTCATCTACCTTTCTTTTTACACCTGAGTTTTATCAGCGTACTCTCCAGGTTCCGGAACACATCAGATTAATGTCTTATTTATATACTCTGACCTGACCTATTTGCTTAGGAGATGCACCCTCCCATCCTCTACCAAGTGATCCTTCTACATCCCTCAATCGGTAATGACATTTGTTATCCTCTAGTTATTAATGTTGATCCATCTGGTTTTTCCTATTACACTACAATTTCTTTGGCTGCATCCTCTTATTCCTATTACTCAAACACTACTAGTTGTGTATGATCCATTAACACTTGATATGTAAACAGGAAAAAAGGGAGCTTCTACTTATAATTAACTCTTAAATTGTTAGTACATCTTACAGTTGTCTGAAAAATCCTTTAGTTTAGTTAAAACATGTTTCCTCATTTTGAAATGAAGCAACTGTTTTGTTTCACTCATCTAGTCACAAGCCCAACTGTTTTAGTAGATTAGAAACACTGAAAGGTTACTTGGCCTTCTCTCTTTATCTATGAAGATATTTCTCTGTCCAAGATATATTTAGAAAAAAAGATTTTTTTATAGTTGCTATTTTTGTCCTAATTAAAAAAATTATTTCCATTTTGTAATCTTTAGGTAATAAAACTAAGAAACAAAAATATTTGAGCAATTCAAGCCCATAACACTTAAAATTTGCTTCATCCAAATTTTACTAACCCTGTATGTCTTGACAGCATTTGCTATAAACAGCTGAGTCTTACCTAGTATTTAGGCCTAGCTCCAGACTGTTCTATGAAGTTTCGAGAAAGCAAACACTCCTCTTGCCCCTGGTATCCAGGTGCAGGTAACCTTGAACTCCTTCCTTGGCACTCACTCGTCTTGTACACCAGCCATCTTTTAATGTCCTCAAGTTACTTTATAGAGATCTCATTTTATACACACAATGTCTTGCTCTCAAGTAGATGTTCAATAAATATTTGCTGGTTCATTTTTATATCAAACCCTAATTTAAATTTGCATCTTCTATACAATTAGTCCTTCATATTATAACTATTCTAAATAACATATTAACAGAAGTTCTTAATAATCAGGAATTCATTCTTAAAATACTCTAGAAATGGGTAAAAAGTCTGGAAAACATGGCATATTGTAGCCTACTCTTAAAGGTTCACAATGCACATCACATACTAGGACTAAAGTTCTTCAGAAAAGAAACCAGTTTAATTTTTTCATCTCACCTCAGGTTTATAACAAATACAGAATGCTTTTGCAAGATGCAGCAGTATGAAACGCTATATGGACAAGCCAACAGGTCCTGTGATTCTGAGACCATTTAAGAGTGGTATGATCTATAGGCTGGTACTATGACAGTTGGGGCTCTCACTGTTGTCTTAGAACCCAGTTATGTTTTATGGGGTTGTACCTGGTCAACTCTGGGAGAAGATCCAACATGCAGAAGAGA
This sequence comes from Macroglossus sobrinus, assembly GCA_004027375.1. Classification (NCBI taxonomy): domain Eukaryota; kingdom Metazoa; phylum Chordata; class Mammalia; order Chiroptera; family Pteropodidae; genus Macroglossus; species Macroglossus sobrinus. The sequence continues at coordinate 43,426 of PVKZ01005754.1, forward strand.
TTTGACAACTCATATATTTCCAATTCCATTACTAATACCAAAGTCTCCTAAATGTTAAGGCCGTAATGGTACTAAAGACTGTCATGTTAATTAATAGCCAACAAACACAATTTTGAGATAATGGCAAACAAACAAAACTTACAATTAGGAGGCAACATTAATTTATAAGATTTTGAATATATCCAATGTTTGACTTTTCCACCATTTCAAAACACGTACGTCCATTTTTAACATTAAAAATACCTTACTGCAAACTCTTAGACGCTGAAGGCAAAGGCTGTTTTAAGTTACTCATTCTTGATGATCTATGGCAAACCCAGACAAACTTCTCTACCAGCCCCAAGGGACTAACTCCTCCTCCTCATTTAGTCTGTATTAGAAAAGTTGGAAATTGTTTAATTCTAAAGCCAAAAATAAAGTGACTTTTGAATTCTATTTCAACTGCTTTCTTCCACTACTCTATTTCTATGAGCAAATTCTCCATTCTCTATATCCTTAAAATAATATATGTATAAAAAGAGAAAACAACATGCAACAAAGATCACTCTTTCCAATAAAGAGCTATTAATGCTAGACTATGGAGTAGCAGATGAACATTTTGCTCAAAACCAATACAACCACACTTACTGACAAATATATAATATCTTAACAGCAACAATGGAAGTTTACACATAAATTAAAAAGACAATAGTCTTTTACCCAGATTGTTTAGTAATCTTAATTTACAAGGCTGTACAATGACATTTAAACTTAACAAAGGAAGTTTACACATGACTGTAAAAAGACAACAGTCTCTTACACAGAATATTTATTAGCAACCTCAATTTATAGCTGTCACTGACAGGCTAAAAAATGTTGGACTTTCAAGTATAATGTGTTCTTAGAGTACAGTCTGGCTAACTGTAAGTAGAACACAAAATTTGCAGCTTTATATCAATGCTAAGATTTTTTAGTAGTATTTCTGTATTTAAAATATAGTGGGGGAAATGTGATTTGCAATTGCATTAATAAATGAAATGGGTTATGAAGATAATCACTGATCAAACTAGAAACTAGAGCTTTAAGTGACAGCACTGGAAGATTTTAGTAGTTTGAAATTTCAATTCATGAGAATTTAATGGATGCCTACTCCTGGAATTCACCAATCAAATGCATTTCAAACTAACCATAGAAACAGCTCAACCAATAACACTTCAGTACAGAATCCACCTATCAAATCCTTCTCACTTATAAAGCAAAGGCTTGGCACAGCAACAGCAGCCTGAAAACCATCCAATGGAGTGTATGCAGATTCTACATGCTCCCCCAGAGGTTCTGATGCACGCCTGTGGTGATGCCGAGCAATCTGCATTTTTATTACCTCCAACCCCATGCTCTGTCGGAAGAGGTAGTTTTACCATATTTTGAGATACACTGATCTAGAGAATGCCAAATGCAATATAAAATAGGTTGCTTAAATTATTGATGTTAATTATTTACACATACCTGAACAAATTATATTACTTCAGGGCATTCTGAGTTTTAATCTCGGCCTAAACTACAAAGATTTCAAATACATAACCACTCTTAAAATAGTATTTCTCAAAGTTCTGACATTCTGGAGCCAAGATTAAATTCAAAATGCTTACCATTTAAGTGAAAATTCCCAACATCCTTTCGCAAATGACGTCTTCAAGTCCCTGGGTAACATCTTTAAACACACCTTTTCTCCTTCTAGCCAATCCAGTCCTGTACTCCCTGCTGCTTCTTCCCTTTCACTGCACAAGTCTTTTTGAATGCTGCCTATTCCCGCCCTAGCTAGGATGCTCTCTTCACTTGCACGTACCTCTTCTGTTCAAGACATTTACTCTAACATTTCTTTTACATCACAACATCCATAAGCCAAACCTTTTCCCTTAAACGTTTTTAATGCAATGCTTAAAATTTTTAAATAGTATAATGGAATGCACACCAGGTTTTGGAGTCAGATGAGTTCAAATTATAATCCTGTGACCCAAATGGATTCAAATTTCATGTTCTATGTGTATGGCCTTGAGCAACTTAACTTTACATCTCAATGGTGAAATAAAGATACCCTACCCTACAGGCTTGTGATTAAATTATATACACACATGCCAAGATTTAGAATTGTTCTCGGTACACAGGACTTTTGACTCTTAGAGCCGACCCACCCGCCATTTTACCTGCAAAGCACCAATAGCTGCACTCTGGAAGCGCAGATCTGTTTTGAAGTCCTGAGCAATTTCTCGCACCAGACGCTGGAAGGGAAGTTTGCGAATCAGAAGTTCAGTGGACTTTTGATAACGTCTAATTTCACGGAGTGCCACAGTACCAGGCCTTAAAAAAAAATAAAGAAAAAAAAAAAGACAGAAATGTTTACTAAATACATTCAACTCATAAAAGGATAAGCTGTCAAGCCTTAAAGAAATACAGTCGTTTTTCAAAAAATAAACCACCCAACTTTTCTTTAGGTTCTGTATGGAATTTCACTTATCAATTTATAAGCTGAATATTCAAGTCTATTAAGAGTAACAGTATCCTGGTAAGTTTGTTACAGTACTAGTTATTTCATTCATCTTTAACATGTATCACTAACTTCTGTCATAATTACAGCTCCAAAGGCATTCAAAATTGTTCAGGCTCTTCACTGTTTGGCACCACTTTCCTTTCCACCTGAACCCTCCCTCAATTCTTCTATAAGACCTACCAACACAACCCAATGAGCTTCATTTGAAAATACACTTGTATTTAAGTTTGATTTCCCAGAATACCTTTACTTCTATTCCTCATATATGATTACATCTGAATACTCCTGATGGTACAAATACCATATAAATGGAATTTTTTTTTTACTATGTAATTGTCAGTGAAAAATTTTCTTCAATTCTGACTTATTTCTTCCACTGTATGAGCTTTTATTTTAGGCTAACAGTAAAATTATTTGCAGACTACCTAAGTATGGACAACTTATGCCCTCTAATGGCAGATGCCCTTAATAACAATACTTGGGGTAGCTTAAAACCAAATGCTAAGAGAAAATAAACCAATTCAAGCAAATGAGAGATGGGAACTTGACTAAAACAAATGTCCCTAATCTTGATTATTATTTTGCCCAAAACAAGAATATCCTCAAATTGTACTTTAAAATAACACTTTACTATTAAAAAACTATGTCAAATGGCCAAGTAAAATGTTAATTCTATTAACGTTAGTGATGTAATAGGTCTCCTTTGGGCAAGATTATGGCTTCAAAACTAAACATGTTCCCAATAAAACCTAACCCTAAATTTTATAAAGTTTAAAATTTTACTAGTAAATATCCAAAAAAGGAAAAACATCAGTTTCCCCAAAGCAAAAGTTTGCTTCCTCTACACCTTTTTGTTAGGTAATATGGATGCTGCTTCAGGAGAGATTCTGTCATTATTTTCCTCTTATTTTTAATACCTGTAACGATGAGGTTTCTTCACCCCTCCAGTAGAGGGCGCACTCTTGCGAGCGGCTTTTGTAGCCAGTTGCTTCC
>PVKZ01005755.1:0-46927 GCA_004027375.1 Macroglossus sobrinus
GGGTGGGGGTGAGAGTGGGGACAGAGCTGTTTCTGTTGCAAGTAAGCGGTGACCTTTAAGGAAAGTATGGACGAAGGTTATGGGCAACGCTCCATCCCTTTTCTAGAACAAAAGCTGAAAACAGCTCTAACAAGATAATCTGGCATGAGCTTAAAATCCAATGAGCTCATGTGCTCATTCAATTAATACTTGCTGATCAAGGTTCGCACCTCGGGAATATCCTATGGGAATATAAAAATAGGTCATTCGGGCCAGCCCGACGGGGGACAGGGGAGGCGGAGAATGCCCTGGAAGGAATAAGATGAGAAGTCTTCGCCTAGAACGCGGCATAAGATTCCATCTGTCGATACGAACCTACACCATCCATAGAAGGCTTTCTTAAAAGAGAAAAATCAACACAATTCATGTGACCATGTGAAGCACTGAGCAGTCACACTTGTACGGATCACCCCTCTGCAAGACAAGTGTCCTGCCAGGCCAGCATCAAGATTTCTGAAGAGAGCTTTAGAAAGGAGCATGAGCCAATCACTCTGGGTGCTTGTTAAAAGTCTGGGCTCCGCCTGCAGAGCTTCTGACACAGAGTTCGTGAGGCAGGCCCAGGACCTGCATCCAGGAGGACACACCTGGGAACAGCAGATGACGTTTACATCATGTTAAAGACAGTGCAGCCTTCATGGCTGGGACGCTTCCCCGTTGCACAGAACAGGGATTAGAGACAAAGGCAAAAGACAAATCTGCTGAGGCTTAGGTATGAAATAATAAAACACAAACACCATAGACAGGGCGGCTTGTAAACTACAGAAATGTGTTTGCCACAGTTCTGGAGGCTGGAAGTCCAAGGTCAGGGTGCCAGTGGGGTCGGGTGCTGGCGAAGGCCCCCCTCCTGGTCGCAGGCCTACCGCCTGCTTGTCCCTGTGCCCTCACAGGGCTGGGGGCAGAGAGAGGAGGCACGCCCTGTCACAACTCTGCTATAGGATCTTGTCCCACCTTGGGAACCCGGCCTCCCAGTCTCATTGAATCCCCTCCTCCAAGCCTCACATGCTGAAACCGTCACCTTTGGGCGCAGGGCTTGGCCGCACGGATTTGGAGGGACACAGACATTCGGTCCTCGACCATTACTTTGTGCAAACTGTTCGTGTCGATTCTTTGTGTCCCATCCGGGGCTCTCACGTGAGAGTTCCAGCTCAGAGCCACGCTCCGTCTCCAACAGAGCGGTGTGCTCCATGGTCTGGGCTGCTCAGTTCTGTGAACCAGATGGGATGCCACTCAGGAGAAAGGAACAAACGTGTTTGACAAAGTGCCACATGGAAGAAAATGCCCCCCTTCCCTGATGCTTTAGAAAAAACACCTCCTGATGATGTGCGGTTCATTCATTCCCGCATTCTACGAAAGTTTTGTCCGCCCATCCCTCGGGGCGCCATGCTCTGCACACAGAGGGGTCTGGGAATCATTCAGGGCGGGGGTACGAGACGTGAGCTGGCAGCACAGAATCCGCATGCACAGAACACTGAGAAGCACAGCTCTACGGGAGCAGAAGCGAGAGACGCCCAGTCGTTGGGCATTCGCAGCGGTGGGGTGGCAGTGGTGGGAACTGCGGAGCACGTGGGACGGGGAAGACGTACAAGCTCTTCCCCCGGTCATAGCCCCATAAACAAAACCGAAGTGCAAATTCCCAGTGTCTGTGAAGGGGCCAGAGCCTCCCTTCCACGCCAGGAGGCCCCGCCCTTAAGAAGCATGGAGGGCAAGAGTCAGCCCAGTCATCAGGCAGCCTCTGGTGTTGATACTGGGGTCAGCCAGGCAGTCGGGGTGGAGTGCGCATTTAAATGCACAGTGTGGCCTCAGAGGCCTGCGTGTTCCTGGTCCCCCTCTGCGTGCCTGTTTGTTTGTCACGACTTTTAAATCAAACCTTTTCTTAGGTGCCGAGTTTTATGCTGACGAGCTTGTTTAATCCATGAAATTGCCCCTGTAAAGCCTGGTTCCGCTGTTTCACACTCTACAGACAAGAACACTGAGCTGGGCCACTGAGGTGGCCCCTCACCATATGGCTCATCACTATCAGAGTTGGAACTCCCATCCAGGCCCAGGGACTAGCACAGGACACCGTTCAGCATGTTTGCTCATTTTCTCAACACTCATTGCTCTAAATTCCCTAGTTTAATACCCAAGACTCGGTGACTAATGTTGGCCTTTGTATTTGTCAAACTGATACATGGTTTTCAGCTTCCTCCTCAGCCCTGGGCTCACCAGGTTCTCTTGACTTGATGTCTCCCAGCTTTGGGTATGAGACCCTTCTTTCCTTCAGGCCCAAGGCAGACCCTCACCACCCAGTGGCCCTTGGGTATCTTCCAGGATGGGGGGCATTTGCGTAGGGACATCATGAATAAACAAAGAGCTCAGATGAGTTTCTGAAGAATGATAAGCTCAAGACATAAACATGTGTTAACTGAGTTGGAAGAGAAGGATTAAACATTCATTGATGCTCGTTGCCAACTACTGCAAACATGTGGGGCATGAAGACTCGCCAACTATGAGCTGGTCAACACAGACATTGGGAAAACTCCCCTCCCTAAGCACAGACCCGAGAGAACACAGAATCTCACCAACTTGATGTTGGAGTCCCCAGACCTGATGTTCCCTTAAAGCAAGGTGACTGAGTGTTTTATAGCCAGGCAAGACCAAATGGCACAGAGTAAGACAGATAGATGATGATGATGATAGATATAGATAGATAGATAGATAGATAGATAGATAGATAGATAGATAGATAGATAAACAGACAGACAGACATATAGATTAGACAGACAGAAAGACAGATCATAGATGATAGATAGATAGATAGATAGATGATAGATAGATAGATAGATAGATAGATAGACAGACATACAGATGGTGATAAGATAAATATTGAGATGTATTTTATAAGTTAGAAACTTAGAAAGAAGCTACCACATCTTTTGTTTCTATTTTCTGAATATAGTAGAATGTAGGCAAATAATACTTCCTGATTAGGTATAGTAATAACACCAACTTAAAATGCGATGTTTAAAAAAAAAAATTACAAAACGTTTCTTCTCTCATCTCACACAACAATAATAACGAAAGAAGATGCAGTGACTTAAGCAGCTATTAGTAGATATGCCCCTGAGCCCAGCATTGTACTGAAGGCTCTCGATACATGACTTTATTTAACCTCACATCTCTGCCAAATAAATGTTGATCAAACCCCTTTCATTTGTCTCCTGGACAAGCAGCTAAACTACATTTCCCAGAATCCCCTGCAGTGAGGTTGGGCCCTGGGATTCATTTCTGGCCATTGGGATATGGTTGAGAGTAACATGCACCACTTCCTGATCTGCCCTCTAAAACCAGCGCTGTGATCCTCTGTGCTCCCACTCTGCACCCTGGCAGGCCAGATGGGGAGCATGCAGACAGCATGGCCGAGCCACCAGAAGGACGACGCTTGGGTCCCTGAACAGCACCATGGAGTAGAGCTTCCTGCTTGCTCTGCTCACCCCCACTGCCAGAAATAAAGTGCATTTTATGAAGCCACTGAGCATTGAGCATTGGGGTGTACCAGTTGCAGCTAGTGTTGGTTCCTTGAATAACAAAGTATTTATTGTTAACCTCATATTGCCAGTGAAGAAACTGGTCCACACAAGGCCTCACGTTGTACTTTCTGAACGTAAGCTCTGCAGCCGAGCCCATCAAGCTACAGCACCACACACCTGTGTCACCTCCACGTTTCAGGTAAAAGGACAGGGCCGTGCCATACAAATAATTACCATCCCATCTGCGGCTCTTCTGGACTTCTCGGTGGCACAAAAAGAGGGCACTGAGGGAAGGGGTGCTGGATTCCTATTGGCCGAGAAGTATTTTGTCACCCAAATCTCCTTTTCCTGTCTCCTGGGCCAGGTAGTGGATCGGTGAGTCCCAGCTGGATGCCAGCCACAGAGCGTTCCAGTGGCATTGGACATGGCTCCGGGAAAGGCGAATGCCTGGCAGGGAGCTGTCGCTGGGAACCACACAGACCGTTTTCTTGGAAGGACAAACTGGGTTGTTAGTCCAGGGACAGAAGAGGTTATTTGTGTATGCGACATTGGTGGGGGTCGGTGCGGGGGGGGGGCGGGGAGGTGTATATGCATGTATGTGCATACCTATACAATACATGTGTAAATACCATGTGCCTTTGTATGGGTGTGCATATGTATACATACACACACACTCACGCACACAATCAGCCCAGCCCATAAACATCATTACGCATTTATTGATGGATGTGTATATAAGTACATCCACGTCAGGTTGTGCAGAGAACTCTGTTTTGTGTGTGCATCTATTCACACACACACACACACATATATAGTGTAGCCATGTAAATGTATGAAAATATAGAAAATAATGTCTCTCCACACATCCTTATGCCTCTGGATGTATGCGTGTGTCTATAAACAGACATCCAAGGTATTACAAACCCCTCGGAGCAAATGGAAACACATCTTGTTTCTCTCACAGTTTTGAAAGCCACCAAAACTCCACATGAAAGTAGAGATGGGGGGATTCAAATAAACACAAATGTGCTGTTAATGCAGATGCTGGTGTGAGAATTATTTCCAAAACCCAGTGAGTGACTCAACAGTGTCTCCCCCTTCATTTAGGGGAAAACTAGGCAGGGGATTTCTGTGGCCACCAGAAATCCGAGTCCGCGCTCGGCCGGCCGGCCCTCCCCTGCCCACCCAAGTCTGCTCGCCGTGCAACTGATAGATATGTTTTGACAAGTTCTATTAAGTATAAAGACGGCCACCGGGGCAACATGTGGAGTTGATAGAGCGAGAGGCAGAAAGGCAGATCACAGTGTGAGGCCTGCTGATGTTGACAGAATTTGCCGGAACAAAATGAGTCTGTGCTCGCCATCGTCTATTCCCGAATTTCAGTAAGGTCTCTGGCACCCGCGACGCTTAGGAGGGCAAGCCTCGCCCTGGTTTCCTATGTCTGTGTCCCGAGTGCCAGCCAGCAAGGGAAGGCTTTCTCAGAACTCTAATCGGCTGTCTGTATTTACGCTGCGCCACGAGGGATGCCAGGGAGAGGAGGTGTGGAGTGGCCAAGCCGGGTACCAGCGGTGTGGATTTCAGCGCCTTCCCCTCTCGCCTGGAGCCCCTCCGCGCCCCATTCCCCATCTCAGGGGCTTTTCCTGGAGGAGAGCTGGCAAGCACAGCCGGGCCGATGGCTGCAGCCTCTCTCGCCATCTTGACGACATCGCCGCCATCCTCCAGAGCCCTCCTAAACAAGGCCTGGCAGTGGCAAAAAACAAACACTATTTTACAACAGCCTTGGATGCGCTTCCAAAATGCAAAAGCAATCAATCCATCAGCGGTCTCCCTGAGACCCTGCTTGACGTTGCTGCCGCCTGCGACGCAGAGCTCGGCCTTAATGGGAACCTAAGAAGCGTGCGAGAGAGCCCAAAAAGTGATAATAGGCTTCCATTATTTATTTGTTCAGAAGACTGGGGAGTAGAACTTGAGCTGTAAGCACACAGATAATCCATCTGAAGCCCTCCCAGCAGTGAGGTCTTTTACTCCCTGCCTGAGCACTCTGCTCAGAAATGGATGGGTAGCTTCCCCAAGTCTGGCGCGGGTCCAGGGGTTTCTTGTGTGTGTCTGAGCGCGTGTATCAGTGGGTGTGTGTGTGTGTGCATATTTAACCAAGCTATTTTTGGGGGCATCTGAATATCTTTGAGCCTTGTAGAAAGACTGCTGTTTCTAATTACTTGACATCCAGCCCTGTCCTGCTCGTTTCTAATGGATAGGATTTCTGTGTGCCGGATTTTCACGTCCTTTTATGGAAAATTAAGACTGTATGTTCTCTTAGCGGTTCTGTCATTTAGCAATGTCTTCTCGAGGCATGGAGTAACCATCTTCATAATTGATTGTAGGGAAGGAAGGCCCTCGTAGCCCCAGCTATGCTCAGCCTTGAACTCTGTCCTCCGCAGTTTATCACACACGTGGAAATGTCCGGACGGATCCATCATCCCGGGGAAATTTACAAGGGCAGACACCCTGCCTTTCGAAGCCGTGGCTTCGAAACAGTTTAAGCAACGGTTTCTCTCCTGAAAATACTGACGCGTCAGGGGGAATATAGATGTCCAATGCCACGCAGGGGTTCCCTAAGAAATAAAAGTTCAGATGCAGGAGTGGAATGTTTTCGCACCCAGGATTGCAGAGAGCTCTAGAACCACTATTCCTTTCTCCTAAGCCCTTTGTCACATGTGTTTACGTCTCAAGGTTCTGTTCGAAAGTTGTCTTTTCCTCGAAGACGTCTACAATTTTCTTTTGCTGGACCTGGTCTCTTCCTTCTTGGGATGTCCACCGCACCTGACGTGGGGCTGGCTTCTCTTAAAATGGTTTTCCTTTTTGACATTTCCTGACATTCGTTACGGAGATAAAGGTCCAGGTTTTGCTAATTTGTTCTGTTTTGTTTTGTTTGTTTTTGTTACAACATTGGACTTCATCTATAATTTTTACTTAGAAAATATTTTTTGGATGGGTGGATGGGTAGATGGATAAATGGATGGATAGACGGATACATGGATACATAAAAACTTTTATCCTTTATCATCCTACATATGTACCAAAATCCCAGAATCGTAGCCTGAGCTGATATGAATATCAGTAACTTGTCTGACCTGGGCTAAACGGTGACCCCTCAAAAGTGGCATGCACCTGGAACCTCACGGTGCAACCTGATTTGGAAACAGGATTTTTGCAGATGTGATTAGTTAAAATGAGGTCACCCTGGAATAGGGTGGGCTCCATGTTTACTATGACTGGTGTCCTTATAAAAAGAGTAACGGACACACACAAGGAGGGCGAATGCCATGGAGGCAGAGACTACAGCCAAGGAACCCCAAGGATCACCAGCGAGCCCCCGAAGCGAGGAGGATGCAAGAAGAAAGCCCTCCCTCGAGCCTTCAGGAGCACGGCCCTGCCGACAACACCTATCTCGCAGAGGAGAGAGGAACTCTGTCCAGCTGGGCTTTTCCCGAGGACCCCAAACTGAAGTGAGCTGCCCCTGGCAGGGAGCCATGAAGCTTCACGGTGACCTCAAAAGCTGATTCCTCCCAACACCGAGAAGGAAGGACAGGCGGGGGAAAGGCAATACAGGTAACGGGAAGTGTGAAGAAGACGGGCGTGGGGCCAAAGTTTAGGTCCCAGGAGAGAGGATGAGGACCATGGGAAGAGACTGACGTCATGCTGGCTGAACTCCAGAGGCAGCGGCTGGACAGGAGGGGGTCCTGTGTGCCTTGGACGGCCTCGGGTTTGGACTCCTGTAGTTATTGGCTGGGCATCAGACATGGGTGGAGTAGCCTTGGTGAATGGGCCAACGATGAGGCAGAGAGAATCCTAAAATTGCCTAACACTCAAATTCCTCCTTGGCATTTTCCTTTCTAAGTATTTGGCCATCTCTTGTTTTTTTTTGTTTTTTTTTTTTTCCCGTTATATTCACTTTCAAATAAAACCTCAGTCAAGGCTACAATTTAAGTCCTTCCAAATAATCCTTAAGTGATGTACAATTTGTGAAAATGCCATCGTGGGGATTCACATTTCTTTGATTTTTAAGTTCTGGGCAATGTGAATAAGACATTAAAGCACAGTGACCACAAAAACCCCCCTAATTCCGATGAATTATCTGGAGGGCCGTCAGACTGTATGGCGAGAGACTAAACGTAGAAAACATTTTTTTAAAGAAATCTCATTTTATTTTCTTCAAGGACAAGCACTACCCAGAAGGAGGCTAGCATACAGTTAAGTAGCGGCCCTCGGAGGGCGAGGTTTAATGAATAGATAAGAATGGGTTGTAATTAGTCCATCATTTGTTTGTATGGCGAAGGGTGCTTGGGAAGTGCTTGAAGATGCTTGAAAACAGTGTGTGCTCTTAAGTAGTTGGAATATTTCCCCAGAAAATTGTTTATACAACTAATTTGTTTAGTGAAGCTATGGCTTCGGCTTCCAGTCTATTTATCCCAATTTTCGCATGAGAGAAGGGCACGGTAATGAGGTCTCGCTTGGCCTGTAAATCAGCATGAGAAGACGCAGATGGAAGGATCTTCCAGGGAGGAGTCCAGCTTCCTCCTTGGCCGGGAGGCTGGTCTTCTGTGGACACAGTGTCTCGCAGTGAACTGTCGTCATATCACTGTGGCATGTGTCAATCACGGACAACACTCATTCGCTCTTCATGATCCGAAATCGTCATCCTCTTCAGAGGCGAAGGTACTTTCTGCTGTTATCTTGCGAATAAATGAATGATGAATGAGGGTTGGAGGACTCAGCCTTGAGTGTCGATCCCAACAGCAGCTGTACGTCCCTCGGCATGCCATTTAATCCCTCTCTCCATTCTCTTCAACTAAATGGAAATATTCAACGAGATCATGTGTATGTTCTCTGTAAACTATGCATCATTTACAAATTTAAGAAACTATTATTATCCAGTCTTTAACAGGGAAACCCACTGGATATAGAGTTCCAATGATTCAAAGTTAAAGAATTTTGTTTAAAGTTTCAAAGTTCAACGAACAATTTTCGTTTTATGGGTCAAACAGACCAGGTTTGAGTCCCAGTTTTATTTCTTGGTAATGGTGTTTGTGTCATGATGTCGAACCTCTCTACCCCTTAATTACATATACGACAAGTACAAATGGAAAATAAGTGCTTAAAAAAGATGCTCAGTGTTTCGCACGGTGACTGGTGCATAATAATTGCTTAACAAACCTAATCAACCTATTCTAGCCCAAATAAGTTTTTGAGGCCTATAAGGGGTCAGGGATAAGGATGCTCACTGCAGCATTCTCTGTGCTGTGTTAAAAATTAAGAAATGCACTTATTTCTCAAGCTCTCTTGGGTAATTTTAATTTGTTACCCTGAGTCATCTTGGTTCACCATGGAGAGGTGGCTAGCTGGCAGAGAGTGGTAAGTAAGCATATGTATGTATGCATCTATCCATCTCTATCCATCCATCTATCTGTGGTGTTGATGCACCTGTGCGTGCGTGCGTGTGTGTGTGTGTGTGTGTGTGTGTGTGTGTGTATGCACCCGTATAAAAATGTCTGTATGTTTAGATTTATATTTATATATTTTTCCTGCTTCTCCTATAGAAGGAAATATAAAAAAAAATAGACAATTTGAGCAAATCCATGCTTCTATTCTGCTTTCTGAAAGCTAATCCTAAGGGGACAGAAGATTTATAGCAACATGCAGTTACTCAGTGAAGTTGGGCATCTCCACCTCCAACACGTTCAGGCATTCCATACCTCACCACTCACACGTAAGCTCTGTTACAAAGGTGACCAGTGGATGATGAACAAGTCCACTTAAGCATCTTTTACTGACATCTAACAGAGTGGCTATTTCTTTGACATACATTTAGTCCTTGGCCACTGAAGGCCACTGACAACAGAGTCCCATTTCCAAGGGCTTGCTAAAGGGGAGCCAACTTCTAAGCATCTTTCTTCTACAACAGCTTTTTTTTTTCTTTTGGGATGCTCACACACGCATGCATTTCCAAGTTCTGTTTTAAGTCAACATTTCAATTCATCTTAGTAAACTTCTTATCAATTTTCTATTTTATTAATTTATAATTTAATGGTAACCAGAAGCCCTGCTTAGCTAAGGCATTTTTCTAATGGAAAACCAGTATTTTTTTCAAGCAGTGGTCCATTCAAAACTTATATTTGATTATAAAGGAAGCAATAGTGTTCCAAACACCTAATCTGGTCATTCTGACTTTTTTTTTTAAACCAACATAGTCTTTTTAATATACACTTAATGCAAGGTCTCTTTCTCTCTGTATCTCTCTCTCTCTCTCTCTCTCTCTCTCTCTCTCTCTCTCTCTCTCTCTCTCTTTCTCACTCTTTCTCTCATACATACATATAATGCAAAATTTAAGTAGATGGGTGTAGATTTACAGTTAAAATGAAATCTATGGAGAGATACAGAATAAACATTATAAATGCATTCAAAATAGAAATTACTCTTTTTATTCTCTACTGGGAAAAAAATCTATCTGCCCCAATTTCATCGCCTGATCCTCTGTCTGTATAATAGAGGTCTACAGGTGCACTGATTTCATTAGAAGATGGTGTTTCTGTGCTCTTTTAATAAAAAGTTTCAGTCTAGAATAATAACTACCTCACATTTTATTTAAGTTGCTGGGTACGGTGTGTGCCGGTGTGAACAGCAATAATGATCATGTGTCCCTATGAGGAAATCTACATTGACACCTATTGTTAGATGACAGGTATGTAGTACACTTGCCTCCCAGCTTTGGGACTAGTTTCAAGTGCAACAGCCTTTGTTAACGTAAAGGAAATCCTCACGGTGGCATCAAGTGACAAGTCATAGGAATGTGGTCAGACAGGGGATGTGAATGCAGAGCTGGCAGGGACCAGTTTACAGGAATCGTGGGCTGCATCATGCTCCACCCTACCTCCCCTCCCTGACAATTCCCTCTCACGTCCACTGAGGGACCCAGTGGCCGACCTACTGGGCAATGAGAAAGGTCAGCCTGGTCTCTGGACACAGTTATGTTACCTTTTTATCTTCAGAAGAAATGGTGGGAAACTCATCTCTTTCCCCTTTATTCTTGGAGACAGGTGCAGGGGCTCTTCCTCCTGGAGGTTTTATCACAGGGCATCTAGATATAAAAAGTGACGTCACTGAGACTTTTCAAAAAGCATTAACACTGTAGAACTGCTTTCTGTAATCGGCAATAAGGTGATCGGATCACGTGACTGTTGAAAGATGTCGGTTAAATAAATTGTGGTATATCTATTCAGCGGCCTAATATGCCATTATCGAGAGGGGAGATACAACTCTACATTGACAGTGAAGATTTCAATGATTAAAGCAGGTGATAAAATGACATTTAAAAATATACTGTAATTTTATTTATATAAAAGAAATATGTACCTGAAAATATGTTCAAATGGTCAAAGGGATACCTTTGGTTTGTGGGTTGTCAGGTGAATTTACTTTGTATTTTTCTATATATTTCATTTTTGACGCAAATACGCATTCACTTTATATTTCAAAAACAGCAAAAGAAAAAATAAAAGCTCTATTATTTAATGGAAATACAGAAGATGGAATTCATGTGAACGACTGCTACCATCGTTCAGGTTTAAGAGACCATAATTTTATCAGTTAAGGTCTGGAAGACCCTATTCTAAGAACCTCTATTTTGCTCATCTACAAAGTGCAAATAACAATAACGCCTATCCCCCAAGGCAAAGTATATAACGGAAATGCATTGGTGAACATATGAGATGTAACACAACAAAGCAGTGATGGCTGCAGGCTCTAAAGCCAGACTTTCTGGAAACAAACCCCAAGACAATCACTTCCTAGCAGTGTGACCTTAGGCAAGCTACTTAACCTCTCTGAGCCTCAGCCTCCCAACTGACAAATGAGATAAAGAGGTACACCCACCTCATGGCTGCGCTAGGAAGACAAATTCAGCTAACATTTGTAAAGCTTTCGTGACAGTGCTGCTCCATAATGAACTCTATACACATATTGAATAAATAAATAAAATGTTCTTTGGAACACTCAGCTGTAGAATTTAGGTCTCTAACTGCCCAGGCAAAACTTTGAAGTAAATCATGCTGGGATTAGGTACTTCCTGTAGTCATTTCTGTTCTGTTTTGTACACATGTATGAGCAATACAGCACAAAAGTACCAATGAAGCCAAGGATGTAAAAGTCATCATGGAAAAAATGTGAGTCCAAAGTAATCATGGGAGACAGTTGCTTTGTTCTTTGTCTTAAGTAGGTCTGCTCAAATCAATACTACAGTTTGAATAATTTTTCTGAACAAGGACAGATTTATACTTGAAAGTATCTGGCATGTTAATTGGAAGGTCTTTATTACTGGCCGTCCATTCCTGTTAGGGGCTATCTTTCAAACTAAGATGGCTGCCACTTAAATCAAGAATCAATTAGAAACATTAATAAAACAGCTCTGTGAACTCCCATTAGACCCAGGCCAGACCTTTTTTTTCTCTCTGTTAACCTAGCATTTGCTAATCACTAGTTTCATCACTATCTCAGAAACATGATCTGAAATTTACCTCCAGTAAATGAATAATACCAATTGTTACCTACTCTAAGTTGAAGGACTTTCCCAGGGGGAAATAAAAAGTCTATATCCTGTCACTTCCTGTTTGTAAAGGAGAAGAAGCATCAGTGTCTGGAAGAAGACAAATAAACAAACAAACATTATTTTCCAAGGGATAAAATATGCAGGATAAAATATGCATTTTTCTCTTTCACTTCTGAAGTGAAAGAGAAAATAATGAGAGGAATTTGAGATAAATATGTGGAAAAATAAGCAAAAGAGTGTTAAAAAGAGGCAGAGTTAGTCTGGATGTTGTTGGCTCAGTCAAAAGGTTTATTTACTTAGAGAGGACACCTTCCACGTGGCATGTTAGAGAACCAGGATGCCCAAGAGGAGGCTCCTGAAACCTGGGATCTTATGATCTAGTGTGAGAGACGGGTGTTTAAACAGATAATTATGTGAAGTGTGGTTCACTTTAACAGAAGATGTACCTGCAGAGGTTGGGGGACATAAGAAGAATGAGCACCCAATTTAGGAGAATTTGTAAGACAAGGGTTCATCTCTCCGTTATCCTTCTTTGTATATGGTTGAGGGGAGGAAGTTAGATGGGCATAAAAATATGGCCTTATTTATAGGTCAGAGTGAGAAATGATAGAGAAAATTATTAGATCCAAACTTCTATTCTTTTCATGAACCCCTTCTTAACCACAACTCCCTTGGCTTCTGATCAAAATCCTCCAGGGGCACGAAGCACCCCACTTCAGCTCATGCCTACTTTGGCAATTCTGATCCTTGCAAGAGTCTTCTCTCCGTTGATTCAGAAATTGTCTCTTTTGACGGTTTCTGTGGTTCCAATGTCAGTCTCAAGAGGTCTGATCGGTTTTCACATTAGAAACCCGATGTGAAAACGAGCTTGGGGTGAGTGAACCAGCATGTAAGTCTCAGTTTCATCACAAATAAATGCTGTGACCTTTGGGGTTTACTTTCCTCAATGGGAAACTGTCCACTGGGAAAATAATAACTATCTGTCATTACCTCCAAAGAAGTTATAATAGTCATATTATAGAGAGTAAGGCATGTGAAAATAACTGTTAAATTGGCAAGATGGTCGGTATCATCACTTTCTTTTCGATGCAGTTCTTGAGATTCCTGAAGGAGCCCCTTGTGTTTTACCTGGTTCTTCTTATTTCTGTCCTCAAGGTCTCGATCTTGCTTAACTGTTCTCCTGTGACTGAAATGCCACGACTAGAGTTTAGAGTTCTGCCTGTAAATTTTGCAGCACCAATGAGCAGACCCACATACAAGCATACACCTGGTTTGCGTAATTGCGAGTTGGATTGTCGACTAGTTTCATGTAGATAGTTCAAGTCAGAAAAATGTATTCGATGGTTACTGCCAGAATCCATGACTCCGGTGATCCCCAAAGCATAATTTTATATATATAAAACAAAACTTGAACTGTGTTTGAGGGAGAGGCAGATGGTGTAATGGAAAGAAATTGGTCATAGAAACCAGTGTGACAATTAATTCTGAAAATTAGAGCTGGAAGGAGCCTGAGAGATCATATAGGGTACTGGTGTCACTTTACATAAAGGGGATACATTACAACTTGCTAAGACCACTAACTTCGTGACACCAGGCTACCCCTCATTAGTCTTGGAATAATGCCCCCAACATATGTAGAGAGTTTGAAACAGAGATTTTGAATATACAGATACTTATGGTGGTGGGGTTGCCAGATAAACTACAGGAAACCCAGTTAAATTTAAATTCAAATAAATGATGAGTAGAATGAGATATTTGGGACATTCTTATGCAAATAAAAAACTCTGTGGGTGAATTAAAGGGCATATACGTTGTTACATATGATCAGCATTGCTAAAATCCCTCCAAAGGATTCATCCCAATTTACCCTTCCTACTAGCTATGCATGAGAGTATGTTAGCATAAATTCAGAAGTTTTGCCAATCTGGTAGGTAAAAAATTGTATCACAATATTGTTTATGTCTCCATTTCTAAATTATGAATGACTTGAGGATGTTTTCATATATTTAGGACCTATCATATTTTTTTGCCAAGAAATTTCTATTCATATTGTTTATTGCCACCTCACCTCTTTTCTTGGATTACATTGTTACTCTAATTTACAAGATTTGGGGTCGTGAGAAATTATTTATCTCTAATGTGAGTTTTAAGAATTTTTTCTAGTTTTATCACTTACTTTCTGATTTTCTTCTAATGTTTTTGGGCATAGGCAAGTATTTTACCTCTAGCGGGGTTGAGTTTATCAATTTTTTATATGTGTGCTTGGTTTCTGGATTTTGAGTCACAGGTAGATTTTCCAGACACCAAGATTATAAAGGAATCCACTTCTTTTTTTTTTCCTTTTTATAGTTTTATTTATTTATTTTTTAACTCTCTTAGATTTTCCAGTTTTGAATTGTATCCTCTGGCAGTTATAATGAAAGTATTTTGTTCCCTTTCATCTCTTTGTACCTTTCATCTTTACTCCAGTACAAGGTTTAACATTAGTAGTGACAGTGGGTATTCTTGTCTTATTCCAGACATGTGGCTTTAGTGTCTCTCCATTCAGTTGATGCTGGCCTTTGAGTGGATAAATATGTTTATATACTTATAACTCTCTATACATATGCTGTGTTGTATTCATCTACAGTTGATTCCTTTTTTATTGCTGAGTAGTATTCCATTGCACGGATATGGCACTTCTTGGTTATCCCTAACTCTTGAAGGGCAGTCAGGTTGTTTCGAGTTTGGGCTTTTTACAAATAAAGTGGCTTTGAATATTTTTGCACAGGTCTCCGTGTTGACGTATGCTCCATTTCTGTTAGATCTAAAAGTGGAATGACTAGGTCATCTAGTATGTTAAGAAACTGCCAAAGAATCTTCTAAAGCAGTCGTGCTGTTCTGCATTCCTCTCAGCGGTGAATACGTGTTGCAGTTTCTCTACATCCTCATCAACAGTTAGAAGCCTGTCAGTCTTTCCATTTTAACCTGTCTAGTGGGTGTATAGTGGCATCTCAGTATAACTTTAATTTGCATTTCCTTAATGATATGTGCTGATGCTATTTCCCATATCTTTTCTTAAATTCATACGTTTTCTTGGGTGAAGTATCCGTTCAAGCCTTTTGCATATTTTTAATTGGGTTGTTAGACTTCTCATTATTAAGTTTGTTAAGAGTTTTAACAAGATATATATATATATATTTTTTTTTTTCAAATATCTTCCAGCAGTAGAAGAGATGACCAATTAATTTGTGCCTCTTAGATCTACTAATGTGATAAATTCTCTAATAATGAAAGAGCTTTTCACTCCTGGAATAAATACTACAGAATGTGCTTCTGGAATCAGTTTGCCATTTTTTAGATAAGATCGATGTACTGAATTTGATAAGGAAGGTTGTTCCTTTATATTTTGTGCAATGTGTGTCCGATTTTGTCAGTGACTTTATAGTCATTTTCAAATAGAATTAGTATGTTATACTCCTTTTAATATTATGTGGAACAGTTAAGTAACATGGCAGCTATCCACCATTTAAAGTTGTATTAGAATCTTCTGTGCTCCTAGGAAAAATTGGGCTGGTCACAGGAAATATACAACATGAGTCTGGGACAGCTTGTAGTTCCAGAAAGTAAAAGTGCACTAAAAAATTTACACAGCGATGGAAATATGCTGAAGAAACAGGAGCCGACCGTAAAAATCTCCCAATAACCAAAGCTATAACATATGACCAACAAAACAAATAAAGTAGTATTAGATTATACTGATATATAGAGATGATCAAATAACAAATAGGTGGGAGGAGAAAAGACAGGTATTCCATGTAGGTGAATTCCAAATAATTTATGTAAATGTTCTGCCCACAAGTAGGTGGAATGCAACACCCTCTCCTAAAGTGTAGGCTGTACGTAGAAATTGTCTTCCAGCGATGACAGTTAAAAGGAGGGAAAAAAGAGAAATTTGTCAGTGGAGAGATCTGTCAAACACTACTCCAGCCAGATGATAAAGGTCAACGTCAACAGTGATTAGGCATGCCGATAATATGTACCCCCCAATAGGATGTGGTGAAAATGGCATTTTACTTCTATGGTTTTATCCCCTGCAAAATTCACAACCCCAGTCTATCCATCAGAAAATTATCAGATCAATCTCATTTGAAGGACATTCTATAAAATATGTGATCAGTCTACCTGGACAAAGTTTATGTATGTGTATATGACAGAGAGATCAGAGTTTCGCTAGGGAAATCAGAGATTCATTGTGCCTGATAAGCCTCAATAAAATATTCGAATTATATCTTGGAAATAGGAAGGAGATGGAAGGATTTTAAGAGAGGAGAAATGTGATTCCAAATGCCAGGAAAACGGGCACATGCTCCCATGTGTTATTTCCTCCTGGTCACAGGAATTAAACTCATAATGAAACAGAGTAGGGAGCTCAGAAACAGACCCACAGAAATGTAGTCTACTGATCTCTAACAAAGGAACAAAGACATTCTAATGAAGCAAAGACAGTCTTTTCAGCAAACGATGCTGAAACAACTGGGCATCCACGTGCAAAAAGAATGAATCCGGACACAGGTTTTACATGCCTTACAAGAAACTGACTCAAAATGGATCGCAGACCGAAATGTAAAACACAAAACTATAAAATTCCTAAAAGATAACATAGGAGAAAACCTAGATGACCTTGGGTATAGCAATCAATGACTTTTAGATACAACACTGAAGACACAGTCCATGAAAGAAATAATTGATAAGCTTGAGTTCATTAGGATATAAAAGCTTATGCTCTCCAAAAGTCAGCATCAAGTAAATGAGAAGCTGAAGACTAGAATAATATATTTGCAGAAGATATGTCTGTTACTTAAAGGACCGTTACTTAAAACTGAACAATAAGAAAACAAGTAACTCAGTTTACTATTTTTTATTAAATTTATTGGGGTGATATTAGTGAATAAAATGATATAGTTTTCACCGTACAACTCAACCATACATCATCTGTATACCGCATTATGTGTTCACCACCCAAAGTCGAATCTCTTTCCATCACCATATATTTAACCCAATTAAAAAAAAAGGGCCAAAGACCTTAACAGACATTTCACCAAAGACAATATCCAGATGCTCAATAAATATATAAAAAGATACTTCATGTCTCATGGCATCAGGGAAATTCAAATTAAAAGAACAAGATATCATTATATACCAATTAGAATCATCAAACTCATGATCGCTGACAGCACCAAATGCCAGTGAGGTCGTGGGGCAGAGACTCTCACTCGTCACCGGTGGGAACGCTACACGGGGCAGCCACCATGGAATACAGTTTGGCTGTTCCTTACAAACTAAACATACGTTTGTCATACGATCCAGCAATTTCACTCCTCGATATTTACCCAAAGGAGTTAAAAACTTATGTCCACCAAAAAGCCTGCATACAGATGTTTAGATCAGCTTAATCCTAATTGACAAAACTTGGAAGCAACCAAGATGCCCTTCGGTAGGTGATAAATAAACTGTGATATATGCAGTCATCGGATTGTTATCCTGAGCTAAAAAGAAATGAGTTTTCAAGCCATGAAAAGACATTGAGGAAACTTAAATGCATATTAATAAGTGAAAGAATCCTACCTGAAAAGGCTACTTACCGTGGGATTCTACGTATATCCTGGAAAAAGGCAGACAATAAAATGATCCTTGGTTGCCAGCAATGAGCAGTGAGTAGGGAGGAATTCATAGGTGGGGCACAGATAATTTCTCAGGCAGCAAAATGGCTCTGTGTGATGTCATAATGATGGATGCCTGTCATATTACATTTGTCTAACTCCATAGAATGTACAACACCAAGAGTGAGCCCTGTGGTTGACCGTGGACTTTGGGTGACTGTTATGGATCAAAGTAGGTTCATCGATTGCAAGAAACGCACCATTCTGATGGGGGATGTTGATCATGGGGGAGGCTATGCATGTGTGGAGGCAGAAAATATATGGAAATAGATATACTTTCCCCTCAATTTTGCTGTGAACCTAAAACTGATCTAAAATAATAAGTTCTTCATTGAAATAATTATATTCATCTATGCCACCCTATTCCATAAGGATCTGTTGAGTAACCATCTACACCGGGCAAGAGACAAGGATAAAAACCATCCTCTGTTGCAGTTATAGGTGGTAAATGGAATGGGAGGGGAAAAATAGTGTACCACTTCCCAACAGTGGGGCCAGTTATGGATGTTTCCTGTCTCTGACGATCATTGTAATTGACATCGGAGCTAGATTATTCTCCTGGGGTGGGTGGTTCTAGACCAGACCAGTCTGTCATGCCCTCAGCTCATCCCCTCTGCTACAATGAGACCTAGGTGGCCAGTAGAGGTGGCGTGTGAAAATTATCTAGTATTAATTGAACGCTTGCTTTTACTGGTCAGTGTTTCTCAGCATTAACATCGATTTACACGTTTATTCTTTACAACCACCTTACGAGGGAGGAACTCTTCTTGCTCTCCCATTGGATAGATGAGGAAACTGAGGCTCAGTACAAGGAGTGGTGTCAGGAACTGGGAAAGCATCTGAGATTTTCTGTTACCTGCACGCTGAACGTGTCACCGTTCCATGTCTGCTGGTAAAAGACATGAGATTCCTGGCTCAGAGATAAAGGACCGTGACTTAACCACAGCTATAGTAATATCGCGAGTATCGGGATTTCTGGAACCTACTACTCTCCAAGTCCTGATTCCCGCTGTGTGCCACAGAAGGGACAGAAGGACACTGCACAAGGGTTGTGTTACAAGCGAGAGCTTAGGAACCTGAACTTCTCGTAACGGGCAGGAAGCCTGCCAGTCTTTCCTCTCACGGGAGATATTCTCGCTGTCTGCCAAGACTGTGGGCTAATCCAGAACAAAGAGCAGTCAGCTCCTTGCTGAGATGTGCAGAAACGCAAGGACATCGTGGAGAATCGTCTCCCAGCATAAGGCGCTCACCCAAGGTTGTAAGCGGCAAAGCTTGGATTTAAACTAGGGCACTCGAGAACAGCGGCCTGCAACCTTTTTGGCCCCAGGAACCGGTACTCCCATAAGACTCTGATGCCCGATGACCTGAGGTGGAGCTGGGCGGTGATGCCAGCGCTGGGGAGCGGCTGCAGATACAGATGAAGCTTCGCTCGCTCTCCCGCTGCTCACCTCCTGCTGTGCGGCCCGGTTCCTAACAGGCCACAGACTGGTTGGTACCAGTCCAAAGCCCAGGGATTGGGGACCCCTGCTCTAGAGCCCTCATGCGTAACCACAGGCCCCGTTCCTTCCCGACGTTATCAGCGCATCTGACTGATGTGGGTGGTTGAGTGGGCAGGAGAAGAACTTTGAGGATCCAGGGCAAGGTTCTTCAGGATCTTAGGTATCTTGGGTCACATGTCTAACCTGGAACTTATTACCCTCTGGGGAGTAAGCAGGGGCAAGGAGCTGGCAGCCCAGAGAAGGGAGTGAGCAGACCAGAGAAGGCAGTATACACATGAGCTGGAATATGAAGAAATAGAAATGGGCCCAAAAAGATGAAGGTGAGGTGCTTTGATATGGTTAAGAGAGAACGGGAGTGAGGGCGGAGCTGAGAAAATGTTTTGTCTGGAGCCCTTGACCCCATGGCTCACTCTGACTCATGGGAAGGCCCTTGCATTCAAGGGTCACGTCCGGCATGGCCACCGTGAAATACGGAGCAGTTTAAACGTTTTCATGCAGAGCGCCTCATAGCAGATCAGCAGGCTGGGGACCTTAGGGCACAGCTAGCCCCTCACTGACCTTTTCTTCCCTCGCTGAAACCCGGATGGCAGGGACACCGCATGGGGGCGGGGGACAGCTCAGGGGGTGGCTTCGACGCCAGGGACTCTGTGTTCGACAAAGTTCTAATCTAGGTTAGGGCTCAACGCCGAGGGCTCTTTGGAATAAGATCATCTCTTTATTAATGAGATCCGGCCCCATCTCTCTGATAGAAATGATGGGAAAAGGTGTCCCTTTGGTGCTATTCAAATGAACGGGAGAGAACAGTGGGTGTTTTTAAAACTCTCTCCTTCTCATCGGAGGATGGAGCTCATTAGCGAGGGGAATGATTTTGCTGGGGAAAGGCTGTTACAATAAGAAAACATAACCTACTCAAGATGAACCAAATCCAAGTCAATTAGGCTGGAAAAAAAAAAGGGATGGGGGAGAGAGAGCAAGCGAGCTTCAAAAATACCACCTCTGTCCTGCCATTCATTTGAATAACAGCAAAGGGACATTTTAGTTTTTTTTAATCATTTTTTTTTTACTTGAATCAGTCTGGATCTCATTAATATAGAAATGATCTCACTTAAAAAAAAGCCCTAGTGTTAAACTCCTGTTCAACCAAAGATTAACCAAATCAAACACGATTTGACCAGAAAGAGAAGTTTCAAGTATGACATCTATTTGTGATACACTGCGATCTGCCTTTAACAAGAAAACGGTACACACGATGCTTCTTAGTCTCGGCTTCTCTGGATGTATCTGGACCACGTTTCCTTAGGTCAACTGGAACCGAAATGGCAGCGAAACGTGGTTAGCCACACGACGTTACCGCCAAAGAAGGGATTCGAGTAATTTACGTATGTGTCTGAGCTGGAGGAGGGTCTGGCAGGCCAGGTCAGCTCCCGAGAAAATATATCTTTCATAAAGGATTCGTTTTCCTGGGCTCTGCCAGGGACCCTCATCGCATTAATCTTGCTGGGCCCCAGTTTCTACGTGCTGGCAGGTGAATGCACTGAATTTGAAGGTTTCGTAAGCTCTTGGTTGATCTTTGGGGACCCAGACACGCAGAGTGCTGTGTTCCGGGTTGTTACATGTATGACAGCCTTGGCCTTCACTCCAGATTGCAGCAGCCCCCTCCCATCCAGTTATAACAACCAAAATGTTCCCCAATGTTGCCAAACACACCCCAGGGACAAAACCACGGTTCCCTCCCTCTCCCCCGCCATCGATACCATTCGTTTAAGGTAATCTTGGCAAGAAGGCGCAAGGAAGGGTAGAGTGTAGAACAACAGTTATGGCTGGGTTGCCTTTGTCATCCTGGCTTTGCTCCAGAAGTTTCTCTCAAGTACCTTGCTCTCCCTCCCGTCCCAACCTGCACGGCGCACTCACTCCGTTTGCTCCGTCCCCGCACTCCGTGGTCATGTGACTCAAGGACCCTCTTCATCTCCACCTCAGATAGGGACTCCCAGCGGGAGGGGAGGGTACGTCCTGAGGTCACACGTTCTCTGAGAGAAAACCATGTAAGGCAGAGATCAGGGCCCTCGGAAACACACACAGCAAAGGGATTCTTGGCTCTGGGGGCTCCTAGGTGTAGAGTCTGTGGTGAATGCTTCACCCCTTTAAGGGTAAATGAAACTGCTGGCAAAGATGGGAGAGAGAGACAGAGAGACAGAAAGACAGAGAGACAGAGAGAGAGACAGAGAGAGAGAGAGAGAGAGAGAGAGAGAGAGAGAGAGAGAGAGAGAGAGAGAACCTTCCTGGTGTCTCTCTTGCACCTTTGCCCGGGTCTCTGGCTTGGGCACCCAGCAGCCACACAGACAGAAGCCGGCCTACAGGGGCGGGGCCTGCAGAGAGGGAGGAAGAGGCTGCAGCGAGCATCAAGCATTGGGTCTGAGCGACCTGGGCCAGGGCCCACCCACACCCCACAGCGTGGCGAGATGTGACGTGAGCTGCTCCTTTGTATGGCAGTTCTCCTGGCTTTTCAGAATTAGAAACTGCCATGGACAGATGACTAAACTACGCCACCAGGACACAGCCTGGCAGCCACTGACAAACACTCCGTCTCCCCAGCCTCAGCCATCCGAGACCTGGAGCAGAGGCAAGGCAGCCTCCCCTCATGTCGCTAGAGGACGAGCTGCCCAGAAGGGGGCAGGGGCCTTGCGGACAGGGCTCCCCAAACTCCCCACGCGGACCCAGCTGGAAAATGGTTCAGCCTCTGCGAGCCACGCCCCCTCATTCCTCTATCATAGCACAGCAGCCGCTCACAGGATATAGATCCCCAGCCCCTGCTCTGCAGGGTCCACCACGAGTCCCTACCTCTCCAAGGACAGTGGCGTGAATTTGCAGTCATTCCTTGAGGAGGTGGTGGGGGTGCAGCGGGGGCATTGCACGTTTATAAAGCACTTTTTAGTCGAATGGTCCCTGTTTCATGGAAACATAACGCTTATATTATTCAGCCTTAAAAATCCACCACTCATCAGGAGATTGTTTAAAGAATGATTTCAATAGGGAGACAGACCTAATTGCACAGGAAGAAAAGAATTGTCCGCAGGACAGGTAGGTGTCTCTTCTCTTGCAGGAAGTCATGTCAGGTTCCCTGGCAAGTTCGCAGCCTGGCGTTCCCCTGCTCTCGGAGTCACGCGCTCCTAATGGATTTGCAGTTGCAAATCGGCCCCGCGCCCGAGCCGGCAGTATCCCAGCCGGTGCTGATGACGCCTCCCACACACACGTGCGGCCATCACTGCCTCTTCTCCTGGGACGAGCGGCGGTGGTGGGCCGGCCTCCCCTTGCTCCTAGTAGAGCAGGATCCCTGCTGTGGAGGGGAAAACGCACCCCGTTCCCGGGACCCCCCGTCTCTGCAGCGAGGAAGCGGCTGCCTCTCGTGGGGCTGCGAGACGGGCGGTTTTCGGGCAGACCTGTGTCCACGCGGGACGTTTCAGGAAATCGGACACACGCCAGCCCCGGGCGCCGGCTGGTCTGAAATGGTGCAGGCCTTCCGCAGACGCACCCGTGTGATGCCAGTCCTGTCCCCGGCTGGCTCCCAGCTCGCTCTGGGGGACCTTTAGTTCCTGAACCTTGGGGCTCCACTAGAGTCACCTTCCTTTTTTTCCCCAAAAGTGCTACACTGGATGGCAGCCCAACACGGCCTCATTCTGACGGGGCAGCGATACTGCTTGGAGGGTTGGGGTGTGAGTCCCGGCCTCAGAAAGGTCCAGGGTCATCTTCCAACTCCACACGGGCTCTCTGTGAAACCCAGGAGGGTCTCTGAGCCTCAGTTTGTTTCCTCGTTGGTGAAATGGGAGTTATGACACCTGATACGGGCTGAACCGTGTGTTTCCGGAATTCCTACGTTAAAGTTCTTACCCCAGGACCTCAGAAGGTCACTGCATTTGCGGCAGGGCCTTTCAAGAGGTAATCAGGTTAAAATAAGACTGCGACGTTGGGCCCTACTCCAGGGATCAGAGCACAGACTGGCGCAGAAGGAAGACCACGAGAAGACACGGCAAGAAGGCAGCAGTCTGCAAGCTAAGGAGAGAGGCCTCGGAAGGACGCAGCTCGGCCTGCACCTTGACCTTGGACTGCCAGCCCCCAGAACTGTGAGGAAACACATTTCTGTTGTTTAAGTCCCCCTACCCTCCATCCCCCATCTGCGCTACTTTGCAGTGGCAGCCCGAGGAAGAATGTGACTCCCAGCCTACCTACAGCATGGTCCCAACGTACGTAGATGTAGTGGACACACTCTATATACTTGTCTTCCTTCTGGGTGCTCTGAGTACGAAGGCTCCTCCCATTCTGAGGACACACCACATACATGTGTCGTAGTGGACAGCAGGGCCAGGCAAGCCAGCCCGCTCACACAGTGGTCACACGCTTCCCGATGGAACGCATCACGCTCGCCTCTGGCAAGGCAGCCACCTCCCAGACTCAGCGCCTCTCGTCGTGAGAGCGTCCCTCACTAGCCCGAGCCGTACTGACTGCCTGTGACTCCCCTCTGCTGCTCCCACTGAACCTCCAGCGACTTACGAAACAAGTGACATCGTTGAGCGTGACATGTGGGCTCGAGTTTACGTTCTTGGGGGTGAACGAGGCTTGTATCTTTGACGCACGCACGATGGGATTGCAAACCTCAGCATCTCTCTCTCCATAGCCTCTGAAGTCCACAGTCTACTCTATTCAAACAGCCCACGTAGCGTGGGTACCAGTGTCTTACCTCTGCGCTCAGGATGACTATTTTGGTGGATTTTTTGCACTTACGTACCAGACCTCACAAGGTTCATCAAGATAGAAAAAGATACTCTTTAATTAGGTTAATATTTTATTTATGTTGCATTCACCCCCGGGTCATGTCTAACAGAGATTCTATTTACAATCTTGCCAAATACCCCAGCAGAATCAATCAACAGGACCTAAATTTACTTTCCCAAAAGATGCTATTTGAACGAGATTTACATTTAAAAGTCTGTGTTTGCATTTCCTGCAGGCTCCCTGCCTGGTTCTCTCTCTCTCTCCAGACAACTCTCTTCAAGAGTATCAGCTTACTCGAGCTCTCCGAAGAAGGTGGATGTTACTTTCTCTGCCCCTCTGCCCAGATTAATAGTCTTCAAAAAAAAAAAAAGTGAGGAGCAGTGTGCCTGGGAAAATGATTGAACTAAAAGTCCAACGACTCATTATCACAAAATGTCAGCTGCTGTACTAAATTTAATAATAAGATAGCAGAAATGAGAGCCAGCATTTGTAAAGGCCCTACCCAGTGTCGGGTGCTGTAACACTGCAAGTTTCTGGCTTGTCAGCATCAAAAACAAATCAGTGAGGAGGTATGCCTGTCTGTTCTGTCGGGAAGCACATTCCTGGCATAGGAATTAGCTCACATCCAATAGGAAAATAGGGAATATGGTCTGTATCGTGCAGGAAAGGGAGTTGATTCATGAGATGTATGTTACATTTTGCACCATCCAGGAACAGTAGCTAAATTTCACGTGCACGAGCCCAGTGGAGCCCAGCAGGGTGAGCAAGAAAACAGCCCTGTGTCAGTGATAACTGCTCAGTGTTACCACAAGTTCGTTCTTGAAATTGCGTATTTTGTGATTCCCCCTAGGCTCATACATTTTGCCCTTAACCTTCCCGGACACCCCCGTTTATCAGAACCTTTTACCTTAAATTACAGGTGAAAAGCAACAGTGATGGTTGCATGCTTTTATTCATCAGAATTCCACACACCTTGGTTAAGAGAGCCAAACCTTTCATCCACATATTTTTAGGGGTCTAGTTGCAAAGTTACATACCTACTGAGTTGTTAGCTCCTCTCCTTGAGCTATTTCTGCCCTAACCCCTGCTATTTTTAGTGTGTGATTTTGCAGGATGCAAGCTTATTCGGGAGCATATATATCGAGTCGTGGCAGGAAGATGTTTGCAAGATGAAGAGGCTGGTGCTTTGTACAAGTCAGGTAACTTTCAAAAAACCACACAGCGGGAAGATGATGGAGTTTGACTTAAGCCCGGTCCCTCTGTCTGTCCTGAAGCCCACACTCTTTCTGTTCTGTCACCTTCACCCTCACAACGAGCGTCACCCAAGGGCGAGGTACTTATTCCTGTGTCCTCACGTTGTTAGGTTCAGGATTTGCAAAACAGTAGATAGTACTTCAGTAAAATCAATAAAAATTAAAAAAAAAAATCAATAAAATAAAAATCAAACAGATGGACATATCACACCTTTCTTCTTCCAGGGTTCTGAATTTGTGAGGAACAGTGTGGAAAGCGGGTGATTGGCAGAGTCTGGCACACGGCAGGTGCACAGTAGTGTGGCACCTCATCTGTGGCTCCCGAGGGCCACACCGACCCTTCACGCTTGGAGCCCGAGAACAACGGACGTGGAACATCGTCCGTCAGCCTCCCCCGTGCTCCGTCTTCATCCACCCCAGGAAAACGACCTGCCATGACGCAGATCGCCCCATCGTAAAGCTGACGATGACCACCATAAACCTCCCCTGGTCCTCTAACACTGCGACCTCGGTCTGCGGGGGAAGCCATGCGCCCTCAGGATCACAGGGATCCTCTACGTGAAGGGTTACTTCTCAGTCTCGGAGGAGATTGTTGTCTTAATCCCGTCGCTGAAGTCTGCCTGACTTACATGTATAGAGAAGTGGACGTGAGTCATCTGTTTCCTCCTGTATCTTGTTTTCAGACGCCCTTTGTAAAACTGAAAGTGAGTGTCATGTGACAGGATGTGCCCTGGGGATCACGGTCCAGTGAGAGGAAGTAGAACTTCTGGATTTAAGGTCTTGGCACTAGATTAGCTGTTACGACTGTTGGTTCCCGGGGCCAAGGCCTGGCTCCATATTTTTGCCAGCATTTTCACCCTGTGCACATTCTCTCCCACCCCTTCTCAAGGAATTCGGGTCCCTTTCGCCCCGCAGAGGGTCGCTGTCTCTTTCCAGGGGCATTTCTTATGGATCAGGCCAGTGATGGGACGTGACTGTGGGCTTCAGGCTGTGCAGGACCATTTGAATGTAAGGAAACAACAATGATGACGTAACCACCATCATTCAGAGTGACCTGACCGTGGCATAGGGACGATATGGCATGGTTAGCGAGCATCCCCGCGTCTAATCATTCGCTGCTTCCCCCCGTTCGATGGCATGTGCTGGAATGGAGCACTGTCACCCGTCTGTCTGGGAGTGGTGTTGTTCTTTACGAGTGACAAGGACACATGTCCATGCAAAGAAACGGTTGTTCTCATCACCACGGACATCCTCGCGCAGGAACAGGTGGTTGCCTGCCAGCACAGACAGACAGGGCAGAGGAGTGTCACGACGGGGCTCAGAGTGTCATCCACGGAGACACGAGTCCATGGTGGCACCACGTTCCCCACGAAGAAGGACACGGTGAATCTCTCTCATTTCCCTGTGACCCAAGATGTGCAGCCGGCCTCCTCGGAGGACTGAGGCTGTGGTGAACGCAGGCTCAGAGGCATGGAGAGTGATGACACACACAGCACCCCGGGCCACCCCAAGCACCTCCCAAGGAGACACTGATCGGGCTACCTGTCTCCACCCTGCCATTTCCAGAGACCCCGATCTCCTTCACCCTGGCTGCTCAGAGCGACCTGAACCGTGGGTGTCCCCTTCCTGCCCACTCCAATGTTATGTTTTGTTAAACATGACCCGTCACATGGGAACCTTTAGTTCTGCTAAACAGGATGATGGTAGCTCTGTTTATTGGGTGCCTACCATGAGCCAAGAATCCTACAGATGCTAACAAACTCCATGAAAAGCTATTATCATCCCCCTTCTACAGATGATAGAACCAAGCCAGAGTGAAGGCTTAGGTCAACAGTACATTCTTTATTCACATATTTAATATCCACTGATGGGCACCTACTACGTGCCGACAACGGTTCCAGGTGTGGCGATACCAGGTGTCCGCCATGGCCGTTGATTTGTGCTTGAAACACTGCATTGACAATAGGCGCCAGGTCAACACGCTCTGCCTGTCATATTTATATATCCTGGCTTCTGACAGATGCCATCTGCACAGCCAGGAGCTTCTCCCAGAGGAGGTGGCTCTAATGAGAGAGGAACACCGGCCTTCGATTTAATCTGCAGGTGCATGCGATACTCGAGTTGGAAGGAGCCTTAGCGGTCATCCTGTCCACAGTTCTGTTCTGCTTCCCCCAAGCTGTGCAAATAGGAATTCCTGAGGTTTCTCAGAGGTCCTCGAGGACCCCAAGAGTCAGTGTGACAGTGGAGCAGCAAGGCAGGGGGCTGGGCCTGCTGAGCAACTGTCCCTTGGACACGCCCACACACGTCCTCTGCTTCAAGGGACAGAGTCCTGCTCTTCTCTGCCTCCCAGATAAGATTTCCACCATCCATTGTTTCCTTCTGAATGAGGCTACTTCCTCCCTGCCCCAGGACAAAAAAGACATCCCCTGATCTAATCCCATCCTTTGTTCTGCTGAAGTTCTTAAAGTGTCCTGTCCTAGTAAGTAAGTGAGTGAGTGAGAAAGTAAGTAAATAAGTAAATAAATAAGTAAATACATATATACATACATACATACATACATACATACATACATACATACATAAAATGAGATTTTTGAAAATGAATACTTGGGAAAAAAGAAGCAGACTATTTAGAAATTACCACGTGCTTCCTTTGAGGACCAGGACAAGGGCTGAGACCATCAGCCCCTGTATGCGTCACATCCACAGTGGTGCTGACCCGACCCCATGCACTCAGAACACCAGCTAGTGACACTGTAGGATGAGCTGGGGAAATAGTGACGGCTCAATCAGTGGGAACCTACGAACCCCTGGTATGCACGGGCCTGCCTCGCTCGTAAGACGTTTGAACTCAAAGGGGAAAAAAGTGCAGTGTCAGTTTACTGCTCCCGACACGAGTCAGACACAGCAGGCTTCAGCCTCCAAAAATCAGGCCGTGGCGAGACCTCTTCCAAGAACAGCTGAAGGCTGGATATGGACGTGCCTCCCAGTGGGCACATGTCCCCTTGGCCACCTGCCCAGAGGTGACACCAGATCTCTCTTCTCAGACGTCCCTCCCCAGGCAACACTGGTTCTTTCTTCCTCGGGCACCTGCTCATCATAGGATGAGAGAACACCCATTTAGCAAAAGTCTGCTTTGTTGTATTCAACTACATGGACGCCTTTAACCTTCAAAACAGCCTGACTGATTACATATTACAAATCTGAGCGTCTGAAGCTTTCACTGACTGGCTCAGGCTCACTCCACAGCAAAGGCACAATGGAAATACTGTCCACGTCCAAAGCAACTGCTCCAACTGGTGTCGGACACTCTGCCATGACATGGAGACATGACTCGGAAGACTCCAGTTCCCGGCTTATTGAAATATTCTGATTTTAACTGTGTTTCTTGAAAGGACCTACAGAGGACTCTCTTGTTGATCAGACCAGCCAATTCATTGGACCACCTCTCAGAGGCAGACAGAAAATCTAAGTCAGGCTTTTGGTGGGTTTGAACTTAAAATCCCCGTTTTGGCCAGAATGTAATCAGTATAGAAAATTACTTCAGTAAATGTCTATAGTGACACATACCTACACACACACATGCACACACACACACACACACACACACACACACACACACACGAAGGATAGTGAATACTCTTATAGAATCAAGTGTATAGTGTATAGTATGCCCACATAAGAGACTAGACACAGAATTCAGAAAGCTACGGGGAACACAGCAGGCTCCTCTTCTTGACTCGGCCCCCGTGAGCATGTGTCCTCTATCCATCCCACTTTCTCCACAGCTATATCTTCAGTCGAGCTCATGACACACGGGGAAGTTGTAAAACCTCCGTGGTACCCTGTCCCAATTGAAGCAACCAGCCCCTGAGCAAACAGCGCTTTCCAAGCCCACATAGAACTCCCCACTTGCAGACTGCAGGCTCTGGCTTCAGGGCAAGACGGCTTATGAAGCACATTAATATAGTTCATTCTGCTCTGAACACATGGAAATACTAGATGAAACATGTCAACGATCTAACAAATATTGAGCTGAGCTCTGAAGCCGGAAGGAAAATATGCAGGGGACAGAAATGAAGAAGTAATCCAGAGTCACCATTGGATCTGGACCAGACCTCAGCTAGACAAGCTGGCTTCCTGGACACCACCCTTCTCCCGGGTACAGGGGTCTAGAACACCAGCTCAAACGCAGCAAGACAAAAACGCAAAGCATAAAGTGAAGAATTGCCTTTTCCTTGAATTAGGACTAGAATATCTCAACCCACTGGGTAGAAGCTCGCTGCCTACCTGGCCCGTGGTGAGCACAGTAACTGATGGGAGATGAGAACCTATAGGTGCATAGCAATGGAGACAGAATTCAAATACAGCCGTGAACCTTGCAGGAGCTGGGCACAGGCAAACTCAACATTTTCCAAAAAATCAACTCCATGCCTCAGGCCATGCAGGAAAAAGAAGGTCCACTGAAGATAATGTCCACAGGAAATGACCCAGAACACAAGAATTTCAAAATATATGACAGCATAAATGATAGTTTACAAATTAAAAAAATTGGGAGAACTTACACCTATGAAATCATGTCAAGTTGAGACGTCTGAAAGATACTTATCATAAGAATATTTAATAGGTTCAAAGGTATGAAAGATCATCATTCATCATGCAAGAAATAACAATGGAAAACATGAGGAAAAATAATCCATTGTAAAGCCTAAATATCCAAAAATACAATAATTGAAAAGAGATATTTTGATTTTAATAACTGAATAAAATAGTAGGCTTAGCAGAAAATGAGAGAACTAGTCAATTGGGAGGTAGAAGAAGGCTCAAACTGTGTCTTTCAGAAGAATTAAGAGAAAGAAAAACATGAAACATAAGTTTAAAAATACAGACGCTCAAACACCTTGATTAGAACAGGTAGGTGGGAAGAACATAGAGAACTGTGGAAACAGTTTTTGAAAAGTCAGCGACGAAAGTGTATCTAGAGACGGATGCAATACTGTAGTTTGTTAGTCAACAGAAGCGTCATTTTTGCTTCCTACAATTTCCATCGAATTTGCCTGGAACTCGAGAGAAGGCTGGCGCTCCAGTCACCGTGTCGTGAATGGAAAGTGACTTACAGGCCACCGAAGTAGAAATATAAGAGGAGGCCAGCTCATATTGTGAGAGCTGCCATTCAAGCTGTAATCAGCCTGAGTCTGATTATATTCTCAAATAAGGAGGGGAAAAAAATTAAACCCTGATTAGTTTAAGCTACTGCTTTGAAAGGCACTCTATTACTTGAGATTTATATAAACATTATCGAATTGGGAAGAAAAAAAAACAGATTTTTAGATATTTAAAGACTAAGAATTTAGCCACAGACTTTCATTGAAAGAGCCACTACAGGAGATAGGCTAGTAAGTTAAATTAAGTCAGAAGAACTAGGAAGTGAGAAGTAATGATTATGAAACAAGTTGGTGACACATGCTGGAAATGCTGAGTCAGGAATGACTTTATCAATTAATAATCGTGGTTACCGTTCCTGTTCATCTCATATGCACAGAATGAGTTAGGACTGAGATATTGGATAATCACTGGTAATTTAGTGGAATGAGTGGGAATCACGGTGAATTAAGAACTTTGAAGTTTTTGCCTTGTTTGGGGGAAAGAATAAAGGCACTGATTTGCTGTAGACTTTGTCTAAAGATGTGAATTCAAATTTAAGGGTAACCATAGCAGCGCTGAGATCTAAGAAAGTCGACATCCCTTCCATCCTTTCTAACCCTTGACCTTCATGCTGCACACCTCATGGGTAGCGATCCCCTCTGGGGTGCACATCTGGTTCACGGAAAGCGGGACTCCTGAGTAAAACCGTCACCGCCGGTGGCCCATTCTTGATATGGCCACAGGGACAGAGATTCGCACAGAAGGTGAGCGTGGTCAGCTCCCTGAAGATGGCCTCGCCCTCTGTGATGATAAGCTATTCCTCTCTCCATCGTTAAAAGGTTTGCGTGACCCTGAAGAAGTCACCCCACTTCTCTCACCCTGAGAATCCCCTCCTCCATGCAATGGGCTAATGAACACCTCACTTCCCGTCTGCAGGGTTTGTTTGTTGAGAGGGGATGATTATAAATGATTATAAATGCTCCCTAAGGAGAGGGTTATTTTATATTCCAACGCTTTTTAATGCTTTTAGAGAGTTTTGTTGTTTTGTTGTTGTTGTTTATTTTGCTTTGTTTTGTTTTGTTTTTCATCCCCAGAAAGAAAACTTTTTTTTTCCAGAATAAAATCAATTGTCTACCTCTGTGCAGAATTGTGCACTTGCCTCTCGAGCGCCCTGTGTGACCCTCAGTGAACTTTGGTAGGGCCACCCGCACACATGGTGACAGAGAGAAATCGTTGGCAGAGAAGTGCTGGCTTCCCCCACAGGAGGAAGAAAACTGAAGAACTCCTGAGGAAGAGGATAACTGCTTCAGGGAGAGGGAAAGAATCACAGGAGAAACCTAGGCCGCAGAGCCCACGGCCCGGAGGTGGTGGCTGTGGCTGTGTCTGGCATGCCAACCGATTCAGTTGCCTTGCTGGACTGTGAGAGGCACCAACAATCTTCCTTCTGTCTCTTGATTGTTCCTGCTGAGACAACCCTCATTGGAAGGGACAGGAATTTCGCTCACTGTCTTTGAGAATGATTGTCAAAAAGAAAAGAAAGAAGAAACCCAGCTTGTTTTATTCTTTTTGTACTTTAAAATCCTCCTAATCCCCTCTCTCTTGGCATGGAGTATTTTCTGGAACAGAAAAGCTACCAGGTGCCATCCTGCCAGGTACATGGCGGACCCACGCCTCTGGTCTTGCCTCTGAGCCCCAGAGAGCCTTCTGGAAGGGCCCCTCCCTCTGGTCCGTCAACAGCAGCCTGAGCCAGCTCCCCGAACTCCTGGTGTCACCTTCTGTGACTTTCCCCACAAGAACATGCAAGGCTTTCCTCCTTGTGTTCAAGGTCCCTTCTCTTCTCCATCCCCCTCGTCTCTGTGACTCTGACAGGCTGCTGTAAGTCTTCTCCTTGATCTGGTGGCCCTTTTGCAACTCAGACCAGTGACCCACAGCTTATCTCTTAGCTCCCCTGACACTAAATACTCATCGCTGGCATTCAGCCTTCGTAGGACTCACGGAGAAGTGGGGCCCCACACACCTGGCAGGTTATTTTGCACCCCCTTGCCTGTGTGATTATTTCTAAGCCTCCCAACAACTCTATCAGCTGTATCACTCATGGATCAGAGGTGGATCAGAGGTGGATCAGAGGTAGATCAGAGGTGGATCACGCCCTCCAGATGATAGGACCAGACTTCAAACAGAAGAGCCTAATCGATTAGTGTCTTGAAGCCCCTCTCTGCATGGGGGGGGGGTGGGCAACACGTGCTGACTCTGCCAGGACCACACACAAGCATCCACATGCTCATGCCCCGAACCCTCGCTAACAAGTGGAAGATTGGCCCTACTAGTGCCCCCACTGAGAAGTGGGGATGCCGAGACTCAGAGAGGCTAGCTTCCGGCGGCCCCAGAGCTAACAGGGGGAACCCAAGCCATCTGAGCATCAAGTCCTCTTTTTTGGCATCTTTCTCCACAGTCCCCTCTTCTCCTGCAGCAAGGAATCCTGGGTCAGAGCCCAGGTCTCGACAGCTCTCTGCGCTCTGCTGGATAAGGGTCGACGTCCTGTGTTGTCATTTATTTGCATTTGGAAAGCTTTCAGGGAGGTAGGGAGAGATGAAGAGGACATCCATACTGAAGGGTGGCCCAGGAGATGTCCTCGGAGCTGCTGGGTCCTAGAGCTGAGTATTTACTGCCTTCATTCTCTCAAGGTTCAGGAAGACATAGATTTTACCTCTTCTGATTGGACCAGTAAGCCCAGTGAACCCTAGCATTTTATAAAAGCTTGGCCTTTATTCTGGAGCAGTTAGAGAAGAAGGAGAATCAAGAGATGCTTGCCTAGCAGAGAGGCTGTACAGCCTGGCATTAAAGACCTAGCAGAGATGGACATCTCCCAGATCTCTGGACAGGTAAGGCCAGGTGAGTACACAGGTGTTCTCTATGGCATTGTAATGCAGCGTGTTTGTCTTCCCCACACCCGGAATATGTAGTTTCTTAGAGGATACGTAAGCATAGAGATGTAGGATTTATCATGTATTCTCGTGTCGAGACAATTACTAATACCACAGGGCTGAAGGAATGCCTAATAAATACCCCTAGAAACATCTGTTATGGAAACGTTGGCAGTAAATAAGCAAAGAGACTATTTAATTATCTCTGTCTCACGTGGATTCTGATGGGGAACATGGTCACGTGTCCGACGAACCTAATGGGACGTTGCTTTTCACATGAGTTTTGGCCCTGCCTGTGTTCTAGCTATTATCTCTCTGTCCTCGCACTGCGTTTGTTTGTATGTGTTTCTCGTCTCCCACGCCCCTTTGAATGTCTAAGCTCCTCGAGAGTCGCGAACCTCTTTGAGGAGGGGAGATAAAGTGAAAGAGACACGAGCTGTACACGTCATGAGAACTTGACTGTGTCCAACTCAACCGCTGAGCAGCAGTGTGATCTGGGGCAGACCATGAGTCCCCCTGGGACCTCGGTTTCTTGCTACGTCAATAGGATCACCAGTACTCAACTCAGAGGTGGGCGGTGAGGATTAAACAAAACTGTACAGGAGAAAGGACCCAGAAGTATTTTGCTTTGGCGACGTCATTGGAATACACTTGGTGGAAATTTGATTACGACGAGAAGAGTCCTATTTAATGGCAGGTTGGCTGTAATGAGGGTTATCCGCTGTAAGGACTCTTGGGTGGGGAATCAGAGCATTTAAAAACATTTTCAAAGTGGTGGCAATGTATTTGTCAGTGAGCACGCATGCATTCTTCTGAGGAGGAGGAGGGTTCATCATGTTCAGGGGTGTGTCTGATCACTTGGTGCAGAGAGACATATGAGGGATGATGTGGCAATCACAAGGCTGCCCCCCTCGGTTTCCCTTTAAGCTTGGACTCGCCCCTTGGCTTCAGGGAGTGTGGACTATAAACAGCATCCAACTATCAGCTCCTTCAGGGTACCCCCACTGCAAAGAGCTGCTCTGCCTGAGGTCACGTGCTTCTTAGGGACACTGCATCACGTGGCTGAGCTTTGTGGGAATAAAGACCTGCCCATTTCTCCTCGATTTGGGGCACTCTGCCAAGCAATGCTCCTTCCAGAGAGCCCGCTGGTTTACCTGAGGCATTGTTGTACCTGCATCAGCGACCACCTTCTCCCCCTCTGCCTTCTCACAGGTGTGCACCCTGGACTTCATGTGAAAATCTGCTTCCGGTGAACTTGACCTGCGAGAGAAAATAAATAAGAACAATAGAAAATTAGATGAGGGTAGAAGAGTATGAAAAAGTCTTAAGAGGGTGATGGGTTATCAGGATCGCATACAGCAGAAGGTTCAAGATGAGGGCAGAGGTGGTTCAGTAGGCCAAGAGCTAGTCCTTGGGCCCACGGAAACCACAGCTTCTCAGGACCAATAGGAAAGCTTTGGGGAAGATATCTGATAAGTCATTGGGGTATGACAACAGGAGACAGTTTGCTAGAATCCTTCTTTTGAGGCAAGAATGCTGAACGGGGCGTGGGAGAGGGTCGCGGGGTCAAGGAGAGACCCGAGAATGTTGATCCTTGGCAGAGATAATTTTTAAAAATCTTTTCTTACAAACCACATATCCCCCTTTAGACAGGTCTGAAAAAAAAAAAAAAAAACTTGGCAAGAACAGCCCTCAAATCTCCCCCCAAATTATTAAGTCAAGTAATGGGCTCTCAAGGATAGAGGGAGTTCAAAAGGCTGTCAGGTTGGAGCCAGACATCTGAGGAATGTGTGCGCCCCGCGAGGAGGGGAGCGTCCATTAAGACGTATCAGGTGGCGCTTATCAGGGAGCCCCATCGGCCAGTCAGAGGACAGGTTATTGTGTGTGCCAGGTCACTCAGAAAGAGTCCCTGCAACGCTAACTGTGAGCCATGGATTCAGCCCTCCCCTCCATCCCTGCTCAAAGAAAACACAGAATTCTGTGGTTTGGCAGAATAAAGCAAAAAGTGCCAGAAGAAGATTGTGCATTGCAAATGGATCAACAAGTCCCAAGGGGTCGGGCTCCTGGGCCCCTGATTCCCGCTCCACCTCAACGGCGGCTTTTCAGGGAAGAAGCCTCGTCCGCGTGGGAGGGTTCTAGCCTGAGCAGACGTGGCATCCCCCTGGTTCCTGTAGTGCAGCTGAGACGTGCCAGCGTTTTCTAAGTGATGTTGGGCCAAGGATCCGTGGCAGGACTCCAAGGCACTAATGGTCCATCCAATCAGCTGGACACAAATATTGCCACTGACGATGAACCAATCTTGAGCTAAAAAGACTCTGTTTCAACTGCAAAAGGCTAAAACCATAGACGATACCAGACCCGTGTCTCCGTTGTCACTTCCCTCAGCCCCATCTCCACGGCCTCCAGCCACCATCTTCTTTTTTCTGGCTTCACAAGTGATAATCTAATAAAATTTTATGTTCTTATCCTGGGGGGAATGGATGGGGAGGACCATTAAAAACATACTCATTAGGGCTTAAATCCTTTTCGGACATACTCGTGTCCTTAGGGCCCGCCCACGTGGTCTTCCCTGGTAACTAGGCGCGCCCTCTCTGGCCTTCAGAACAGAGAGGGTGAGTGAATGAGCTCAGGATCGCTGAAGACTTCATCGATCCTCACAGTCCCGTGATTCCTGATGCCAATTCGGAATTCTACGCATCACACAAGGAATGACGACAGGTTTCGCCACTCGAAGATGACGACATCATCCGTTAGGCTATTCCGCAGAAAACCAGCGACCAGGGGTGGCTTGCTTTGTCATAGCGATGAAATCTCTACGGCCCTTCCGACGTTTTAAAGGGCTTTTGCGTTTGGCACTATCTCATTGGATCTGCAAACAGAGCAGTCATCGCTTATACCTACGTTATAAATCAGGAAATCGAGTGATGCAAGCTTCCTGCTCGAAACAGCAAGTCCCAGTGGTATCCAGACGGTTCCTAGTTCTGAGCTCCTGCAAGAAAATCCACTTCTTAAAAATATTCTGTATCTTCTATGGCCATGCCACCTTAAACAAGACAGATCCCGGCTGATCTCGGAAGCTAAGCAGGGTCGGACCTGGTTAGTACTTGGATGGGAGACCACCTAGGAAGACCAGGTGCTGTAGGCGTAAAAAAATAGATAAGATTGTAAGCTGACAAGTTCCTTACAATCTGTGAGGCGAACCAAGGCGTGCCTTGCCTTAAAAAATAAAAATTGAAAAACGTACATCCCGCATAATGATTGCCTGAGCAACCTTTGCAATCTTGTGAAAGAATTGCCACTGATGTGTGTGTCGGTCGCAGTGCAAGTTTCTTCTAAATTAGGCTCCTACTTTAAAATTACCCCTAAACTATTAAACATCCCTAGAAAGAAATCAAACAAGAAGAAAAATAAACGGATCAAAAAACTACTTTATAAATAGCTTTATGAACACATCAGGGACTTCTAATCTTGGCCAAAGGGATGCTTTGGAAGGGCTTTGTCCTAAGAATGCCCAGCCCTGATGGTGTGGCTCGTGCACACCCCACCGCACGGCCCGAGGCACCCACTCGGGTGGGCCACAGCGGCCGGTTTGGTCACGTACAACACGAGGCCAGCCCGCAGGTCCTGTCATCAAATGCACAAAGCAAACCCAGGGAGGGGAGCACTCTGATCTCTACTCAGAGGCGACATTCACGGCTCTTTTCACTTACTTTTCATTACCTCGCCACAGGGGAACCATTTCCAGGAAGTATAATGTTAAGCGGTATATTAAAAATGAGTCTTGGTATTTTTTGCAATAAATAACACTTCCCATTTATTCAGAGAACACAAATGCTCACCGGAACGTAACTTCATTGTCTGCCATAGAAGATACAGACTATTTTTCCTAGGATAAGGGGCACTCCACTATTTGGTGAGCACTCGCTCTATACTGGTCCCTGTATGGGGCGCAGGTGACACAAAGATAAATAGGGCACAGGCCTTGCCTTCAGCAGGTGCTTAGCAGGGGCGTGAAGACGC
The DNA here is from genome assembly GCA_004027375.1 of Macroglossus sobrinus. NCBI lineage: Eukaryota > Metazoa > Chordata > Mammalia > Chiroptera > Pteropodidae > Macroglossus > Macroglossus sobrinus. Next base: position 37,461 of record PVKZ01005755.1, read on the forward strand.
ATCACCACAAAGGGGAAAGAGCAATAGCTTTGAGATCGGAAAGATGAGCATGCAAATGTCAGCATTGTTGATTCAGCCAAATTGAATAGCTGCCCGTAGCCTCAGTCTCCCCCTGAGTACAATGGAAATAGTAATATCTATTGTTCAGGGTCTTGGGAATATGGAAATAAATAAAGACCACTCAAATGAGAACAAACCGAGACCACTGATTTTGAGCTTGTTATAAAGGAAGGAAGGAAGGAAGGAAGGAAGGAAGGAAGGAAGGAAGGAAGGAAGGAAGGAAGGAAGGAAGGAAGGAAGGAAGGAAAAAGAGGGAAGGATGGAGGGAGAAGGAAAAGAAGGGAGGTGTAAAAAAGAAATTGATCTGATCTCTTTCAATATTAATTAAAAACACGTTTAACTCACAATGAGTGAATGCCTAGCTAGCAGCAGACACTGTACCTCGTTACCACCATGGAGAACTATTGATGAAGCCACCCCAGAAAAACACACAAGAAGGTCTGGGCAGTATTGCATATAGAACATTCTGCCTGAGATTAAGACTTACAGAATATCCTTGTGCTGCTGATCATTTTTCATAAATCCTAACTGTTTCGTTTGCTCAATCCTAAAACCTTATTGTTCTTTGCACTGCCCCCCCATCCAATAAAATAAAACTAATATTGTGGTGTCATTTGAAAATATATTTATGTTTGTTTTCCCTATAAAAAGAGATAATAATGTTATGTTCCAATAATATTAAGTTGCAATGTTATTTGCAAGATTGCAGAGCTTTTAATTTTCTGATTATTTCCACAGTGGGAGTTTCAGCTCAATTTCGAGGAAGACACTTCTATCTGTTTCGGTTATTTTTTTTATTACAGCTAGAAGCAACAATAATTGCCTTTAGTGTAGAAAAACATCACGGAGGAGACAATCGCTGTCCCCAAAGAATAAGATCATCAAGGCAGAATTTCATGTAAAAATTTTGTAAATTAATTGCAGAGTCCTATAAATATTGTATTTACTAAAATTGCATGGGCTGCTGTCTTGAAAGAATTTAACTATTTTTTTTGTATTTCTTTTAAAGAAATATATTTCTTGAGAGCCACATCGACACAAAGTGAATGCAGCCATCAAAATACCAATAATTTATAAACATATGATGTCCATCAGGGTGGATTTGAGTTCTGGCTCTCAAACTTAATAGCTTTTTGATCTGTTGTACATTATATAAACATCTCTAAACTCAGTTTCTGCTAGTCAAAAAAAAAAAAAAAAACGTTGTTGTAAGATTGAATTAAATAGTGTAGATGACATAACCTATTAGGCAGGTCATTTATAGTCTGACATAAAGCAGTCACGAAAAAATTGGCAGCTGTAATAATAAGGATATTTATGTTACGTTGCTTTATTCATTCAGCACATACTGCATGCCTACTCTATGACAGCTTGACTGCTCCAACCATTGTTCCAAGCACCAGAAGTTGGTGATGAAGATGATATTGATGATGATGATGTCAACCATTGCGTTGCTATGACTGCACTGCCATGAGCTGGTCAGCCCTACTGCAAAGCTCTCAAAGTAGGCTCCTACAGTATTCTGTCAAAGTCTACAAAAAATTAATATCATAATTATTCTTTGTATGGCCATGGCTTGCAAAGCTTTGCCTCCTTTAACATCCATTCCCACCTTCCTTTTGGTGACCTGCTTTTATTAAAGACATTGGAAAACTTAAAACTTGACATTTTCAGACTCCCTTGCAGCTAGAGTCTACCAGGTGACCACGTTCTTTCTGGCTCTTGAAATATAGAAAGGCACCGGCTAAGGATTTCTGCAGGGCTTTTGCTTCCAGTTTGTAGGGGCCACTCTTGCTGGTTTTCTCAAACTATACAACAGTTATATGAGAGATGGAGGATGACTAAAAGGCAGATGGCAACCATTATTTATTTACACGTTACCGGGATTTAGCGCTGATGCATGGTGGATACTAAGAAAGAAGGTCTATGGTAAGAATTAATCTATTCGTGAAATCATGAAGAAGGAAAAAGAAATCCGTGCTCGTTTTGTGGTTGAACTTCAACCTGAGAGAGTTATGGCCACAGTACTTGATAAGTGCTTAGCTAAGATGGAAACATCGTTAAACATTTGTGTGGAGGATGTGAACAGAAAATGTTCTCTACTATAGCAATAAAAGTAACACTATAGATGAAATAGGCCAACGTTTCCCAGTCATTTACAATGCTACCTTTAAGACATGCTAAATTCTCTTCTCTCTCAGTCTGTTTCTGCACTCTTTGTTAGGTTTATTATATATATATATATATATATATATATATATATATATATATATATATATATATATATATATATATATCTTTCATTTTGTAGGAAACGATTTTTTCAAAATTGTTCTAAATTTTTTTTTCAAAATTGTTCTGGCAAAATTTATACATCTGCCATAACAAATTCAGAATTAATTGGCTAAGGTCCATGGGAGAAAAAAAAATTCTATTTAAATGTAAGTGTGTTGTATTTGAATGATAGATTAATTTGGGGGAAATTTGATATTTTTGCTATGATATCTTCTCTCTTAGAACCTTAGTATTTTCCAAATTTATTCAGATCCCTTTTATGTTTCTTCTTAAAATTTCATAAATGTCTTTAAAAAGTTGAGTACATTTTCTTCTAAGTTTAGTATTAGACACATTATAAATATTATAGCTACTAGAAAATATTTTAGTTACCTTTTCTACTTGGTAATGACATTTTATAGGAAAATATAACATATGACTATTAAACTGAATCTCTCATACTTATAGTTGGACAACTGTTTCCTTAAAACCATCATTCATAAATTATGGCAATATTGTTGCTTTTTAATAAAATTTAATTTCAAAGTCTAAGATTTTGTTATCTACTCTGCTGCATCTCCATACCATATTGTGTAGTAGGTGATTAATAAATATTTACTATATGAGTTGTAAAAGACACTATTTTCTTTTAACAATTTTAACAGCTTTATGACTGATCTACATGATGTAGATTTCCAATAATTTGGATAAGCAAGCTCCCTTTTCTAATACGGTAAAATTTTTTTTTCTTTATTCAGCATTATACGTTGTTTTATTAAGTGGTTTTTATTGTCCATTGAAATAAAAAATGACTTTTATATTCTAGACTATTCATATAGTAATTATTTGTACAGATTTTCAATATCGATTATTTCTTGCATTCTTTAAATAAACCCTATCTGGTTATGAAATGCAATCACTTAATAATATTTCTGGAATAACTATGATAAATTTTATTTAGTGCTTATGTTTTATGGTTATTACCGACTTTATAATTTTCTTTTACATTACTTTCCTTTTTTTTGACATCAGGTAATAGTGACATTGTAAAGTAAATGTCAATTGCTATGTCTAGCACTGCAGCAGACTACACGTGATCTAAACTCCTCCCGTTGCAGAAGCACATCAAATGAAAAATACAGTATAACAGGCATCTCTTATATGCATAGATATACGTTCAATAATGTCCAAAAAATCGACAACAAAAAACAAAAGAGTACAAAACTCCAGACAGAAAGAAAAGCTGACTCCAAGCTACCAACGAAAATCCCATCTTCATAATTTAGATACCGTTGAAGGACCATGTAGACACAAGGGACAAAATATTGGGGATTTAAAATAAAAGTAATAGAGACTCAGGTGTCAGAAAAACAATGTAACTTAGTCTTTTCAAGGAACAGCTAGAAACTAATTTACCTAGTTACAATGAGTCAATAGTGAAGTTCTATCTGTTTCAAAGGGGGGTGGGGGTGGAGAGAATGGCGATTTCCAAGGTTTGTAAACATAAAACCATATAAAGGACGATTATGTACATAACGGTTGTTGATATCCCTGTGTGTATGGTGAAGGCAAAGCTAGCACCTCCCTGGAGGGCTTCTTGCCCCCATGCTGGGTCAGGAAGTGTTTTCAACAGATTCCCCCTAAAAAAGAAAATAGTTCACAACCTAAAACCATAACACAAACGGAGTAACAATTTACCATGAGTTAAGGGAAACACAGCAAAAGATGGATAGCTCTAATCACCTGGAAGTTTTACCTCATGGGAAATCTAGAATGTAGAAATTATACTTGGATTGTACATTTTAACACAACAAACTGAAAACACAGGAAAAGAGTGAGATGCTGTATGAGTCAGCTCAGGCTGCTGTAACAACATACCAGCCTGGGTGCTCAAACGACAGAATTGATTTTCTCACGGCTCTGGGCATCTCTGGGAGGCCGCCACTGTGCCTGATGCACCTGCACACAAAACAAAACCATAAACCTCCAAACCATGATGGCTTCCCTGGTGAATTCCAAAATTTGTAAGGCAAACCCAAGGCTTACACTCTTAGAGAAAAAGTAAAAGAAAGAAGTAGGGCCCATCCTCATTTATAATGTCCGACTAACTCTGGTACCCAAACTCAACAATGAATTTTTTACAAAGGAAATCATAGGCCAGTACGTTCATGAGCAGGGATAAAAAACCCCCAATGCGATATCAGCACACTGGAAGCAGAGGGGGCTGGTGTGATTGCAGACCAGCTGCTTGTCACTCTCCTTCACCCTCTCTCTGCTCTTGCCCAGTCCGTCTCTGACCTTGTCATGGCTGGTGGACCCTCTACAGCTGACAGGTCCGTGTGCACAGAAGCCAGAGTCCCATCTCCAGAAGTAAATCATGCAAGGGGTTAGTAATGGGCATTTTTTTTAAAAAAAAATCTCCTTTTCAGATGCAAAAGTTAAGTTGAAAATCTCTCTCCACCTCTCTCCCTGTCTTTCTCTTATTAAAGATGGTGCGAGATGCCAAAACAGAGAAATGTGTTGACTCGAAGATGGACATTTTTATTTTTAAAATCTAAAAATGAATTCTTCTGCTTCTCATTGCCAAGTTTAAGACTCCGCTTCACAGTCGCTCTGATTCCCGCTGGAAGATGCCGGGGCACCCCCGCTCCGACTGGCGGCCTGCACGACTGGGGTCCCTGGTGCCCTTGGAGGTAGCTGTGGACACCAGCACCGTGAACCCCTCAGGAACCCACCAGAAGAGATTTTGTTTGAGAAAATGACTCGTTGATTACCAACAGGAGAAAAAACAAAAAAACAAGATAGATTTCTTCATAAATGTCTGCTTTTAAAGGGGAAAGGAAGGGAGAGTCTGGGAGATGGGACGCCATTAACCTACGATGAAAATGCATCACACTTATAGGCTTTGATACACATAATTGCCACCTTTTCTCATCTCCCAGGTTACATTTCAAGCACCTTCATTTTTAAAATCTTATATGATTTTTTGTTTTATCCATTTGTGTGTGTGTGTGTTTGTTTGGGTGCCTGTTCTCATCGGTTGGTCTCTCCCATCAGACCGTAAAGGTTTTCAAGAAGACATAAAATTGAATTATTTCTGTTTCATCAGCAGCCTTCTTAGGATCTGACATGTTCTGTTTTAGTATCAGATTCGTAAAATTTCCCAGGTTCAAGAGAGGCCTGTTAAATCGTAAGCAGGCCTTAAAGCCCTATTTTATAAAGCTCGGTGTCCTCTCGAAGCTTTATTCACAGGGGGCGGGACTCTTTTAAATATTTTATACATTGTCTCTTCTCAACAAAGATCCACCTCTCGTTTTTCACTGACTTGCTCTTCCATCATACATTGTCTATTTCGTGGCAGAAAGACAAGCAGACATGACCTGCAGGAATCAGAAGGGTCCGGCTCCTTCTAGAACTGGTTTAGTGTTTCGTGAGCACTGCATCCCTGGGAAAGTCCCCTCGAAGCCCTGATTTCTCTGCTCTTAAAATAAGACTCCTAACCAGGGCCATGCCTGCCCCATGGAGATGCTACAATTACCCGATGAGTCACAGTGCAAGAAAGTGTGTGATGACAAGGGCGGTGACAGATGCCCAGAGAATTAGCTACTTTGACACAGCTGACTTCATTTTTCACTTGTCACCCAGGTTTGCATCTCACAGAGGTACGAATGGGAAAGAGCAAATGATCAGAAAAGGGAATGACCCCTTACACATCCTTGCTCCACACCCTGAAACAAATGTGTTTTTCAGACAAGGACACCGTAGCTCTAAACAGTTAAGTCACTTCTCCATTAAATGCCTCAGTAAGGTATGAGCCGTAGTGTCTGACGGTGCCTATATTAATTTTTCAATAACAACAGTAATAGTTGTTTAGAATATTTCTAGAACCATGCATTTTAGAAAACATTCTCAGATATACTCTCCAAAGGGGGTTATGGGTACCACGGGTGATGAGCGAGATGCATTTAGTTAATACACAGACTAAGATTTAGAAATAAAAATAATTATCGGGTTTTTTTTTCCCACAGTAAGGAGTTATTTACAGTAAGGGCTATTGTTTTTCTGTAGACAACAGTGATACATGTTCCCTTTGTAAATGTCTTTGTTTATGCACTTTACCAAATGAAGAAAAATTAGTTCAGGAAACAACGTGAAGCAATAGCACAGAAAACACACCAATATAGCCAAAAATTACAGAGGCATCAGATGAATGACTAAAGGTTTGGCAAACCTTAGTTAAAAAGATCTTCATTAAATCTCCATTAGAACTGGAAGATAGAGATGTTTTGAACCCCATCTTTCAATTAGGGGACCATATTCAGACATACAACTGACTGCCTGAGAAGATATCATTAAGGCCCAAAATCAAAGATGATAATAATTAAATCTGGGTTTTCTAACTTTAAAACTGATGTTTATGACATCACCCTTCTGTAGAGTTTTTTTTTCACTGTGCATTTATTAATTCATTAGTGTATTTGATTAATATCTCCTCCACGTGCATGGATTACTTTTAATCACACCAGAGATAAACCTATAGAGGACCCAATTTGAATCGTCACCTGCCTTGGCTGCCCTTGGCCCAAGGGTTTATGTTGAAGGGTGACCAAATTTTTGGACAAAAAGGCAGAAAGTGTTTTTCATTTGAGAAATCATCTCCCAGCCTTTGAGGAGGAGAACCGAAAGCTCCCTCTGAACTCTTGAGAGTTCAGTTTCTGTTTGGGGGCTGGCGAAGCCGGTCTCCTCAGCTCAGAGAAAACTTTGCTCCAGAAACGGGACCGACACACACTGCAAAGGCAGCATCTTGAACATCAGCTCTCCTGAAAACTGAAATGCTGATCTATGAGCAAAGCAATCAGAACCATATGGCTTTTTCCCCTTAATAGACATATGGGCTTTACAAAATAGGGAGAAACATACTTGGCAAAACATTTTTCAAATTTCACTCGAACCACAAAACTTTAAAAATATCTTAACACGTCTAATGAACCCAAAATGTGTCCTTGCTCACCCAAATGAATCTAACACCATCGCAGTAAACATTTATACCTACTATGTGCCAGGCGTATAAACACGCGCGCGCACACACACACACACACACACACACACACACACACACACGTTGAACAAGAGAAAACATGAATGCAAGTAAGTATCTGATGCAAGATAATGCATTGACATATGGTTTTGGGAAATGTCAGCCAAGTGTGTCCCCACAGTGGAGGGTTGGTGTGAGAAGGCTGCTCAGAGGAGGTGACCTCTGTACCAGACCTTTGCAGATAAGTAATCATCTTTCAGACAAGAAAGGGAAGGGGAAAATTTTTCAGGTCAAGAACGAAGGCACCAGAAATGTTGGCTCAGAAAATGTAGGAAGCTCGAGGGTCCAGGTGTGGTCCAGGGCGCTGGTGCTGGTGCTGGTGCAGGAGATGGAACAGACGAGCTTGGCTGGCCAAGGCCACCCAGGGAACATGAGCTCCAGCTTTTAAATCATAAAGAGCCTTGGGGGAAACAACCACCACAACAGAAACTTGTTTATTCCTGACAAAAGCGAGGTATGCTTGTGAAATTGTGTTTAAACAGGAAAGTGTAAAGGGATGCGTATATCGAAAGTATGATACGATACGATATGTGTGCGTATGTGTGTGTGTGTGTGTGTGTGTGCACGCGTGTGTCAGAGCTAGCCATCTTTTCATAATGAACCTTCTGCTGGTCGGGGTCGAGCAGGGGGTGACATAATCAGAGCTGTTCTTCAGGAAAAACCTCAAGGGGTCAAAGGGCACTGAGCAGACATCACACAGGTGCCCGGGCCGGGCTGCCCCACGGGGCGTAGGAACGGCCAGTCCTCGTATCTCCGTCCCTGGATGTTTCCGAGAGCTTCCTCCGACCCGGAGCTTTGTAAAATGTGTCTCTTATGCATTTTTTTCCTGCTGTGCTATTTACTTCCATTCACAGAGTAGCTTCAGTTCAATAAATGATGTGTTTGCCATCAGAACAATTTGATTCTCATTCTAATTATAGCAACAAGCTGCTTCCCCTAAGCATATTATGGGTGTTTCATTATTTTAAATTGTTATCTTCCATATTAATTACAGAAACAGTTGATCTTTTCTGATAAGCAGGCAGCTGCAAATTCCCTTTTTACGTCTCATTGTAATAGGTGAAACATCAGGTAAAAATTGCATCAAACTCTAATACAGGTCCTAATGGAAGGACACGTAGGTCACGTGGTCCTGTCCCCACCGGGCCGGGGCTGTTCTCCAAGGGACACTCTCGGGCGTGCGTGCGGGCTGGGCACACCTGCCAGCTGACCAAAGTCTTCCAAAAGCTTCCTCCCCGAGGAAAAGGAACCCTTGGCACTCGCAGTAAATCAGTTCTCGAAATAGGGAAGGCCAGGATGAGAGGTGACACCCTGCTCTGACCCATAATTATGGCTGTCACTCACCGGGAGGCGGGGGAGGGGGGTCAGAGAAAGGGACCTAGGAGCTGTGAGAAAGCCTCTCCCTGAAAGGAGCAAGGCCAAAGGCTCCAGTGACTCACTCTCCCTGTCCCCGATTACCATCGGGAGCGGGGACGGGCGAGGCCATTCCAGCTCAGAGCCCAGAGGCCGACCTGCCCAGACAGGCCGCTCGCCTTTCCCTTCCTGCTGCAGCGTGGGCACTTGTCCGGGCCCAGCTCAGTGGCAAAAGGCAACGTGATTCTGAGGGCGTGGCCTCCGTTTGTGTGACCTCCCAGATGACAAGAGAGGAGCTGAGCAATCATCACCCACAACCTCCCGTTCTGCTCCCCAGGCCCCCCAACGGCTTGGCCATTTACATCTGAGCTTTCATCTCTTTATTCCTGTGTGCGGGGCTGAGGTGTAGCAGGAGGCATTTAAAACACGCCAAAGGAAAACAATGAAACCGTCATATACGGGGAGAGGAGACCAAGAGCAGATCGGTAAAATAAACACCAGGGGAAATTAATGCACGAGAATGGTACATTGTCCTTCACAATTGTAACAGTGAAGATGGAAGTTTCGCTCCGAGCTTCCCAGCAGCAAAAGCAAAGAAGGAAACACAGTTGTTAGAAGATCTGTAGCATCCAGAATTCAAGATTAAGAAGAATTTCTCCAGATGGCCTCATAAAAAGACAGT